>JAACNH010000013.1:1110279-1201533 GCA_019447015.1 Hymenochirus boettgeri | reverse complement strand
GGTAAGACTGTCTACCACGTGGTAGGTGAGACTGTCTACATATGTGGCAAGGTGAGACTGTCTACTACACATGTGGCAAGGTGAGACTGTCTACACACGTGGCAAGGTGAGACTGTCTACATATGTGGCAAGGTGAGACTGTCTACTACACACATGGCAAGGTGAGACTGTCTACACATGTGGCAAGGTGAGACTGTCTACACACGTGGCAAGGTGAGACTGTCTACTCATGTGGCAAGGTAAGACTGTCTACACACGTGGTAAGGTGAGACTGTCTACATATGTGGCAAGGTGAGACTGTCTACTACACATGTGGCAAGGTGAGACTGTCTACACACGTGGCAAGGTGAGACTGTCTACATATTTGTCAAGGTGAGACTGTCTACTACACACATGGCAAGGTGAGACTGTCTACACATGTGGCAAGGTGAGACTGTCTACACACGTGGCAAGGTGAGACTGTCTACATACATGGCATGGTGAGACTGTCTACTCATGTGGCATGGTAAGATTGTCTACACACATGGCAAGGTGAGACCATCTACTCGTGTGGCATGGTGAGGCCGTCTACACATGTGGCCAGGTAATGGTGTCTATACACGTGGCAAGGTGAGACTGTCTACACATATGGAATGGTGAGACCGTCTACACACGTGGCACGGTGAGGCCATCTACACACGTGGCAAGGTGTGGACTGTCTACACATGTGGCATGGTGAGACTGTCTACTCACGTGGCAAGGTGAGACTGTCTACTCATGTGGCAAGGTAAGACTGTCTACACACGCACGTGGCAAGGTGAGACTGTCTACTCATGTGGCAAGGTAAGACTGTCTACACACGTGGTAAGGTGAGACTGTCTACATATGTGGCAAGGTGAGACTGTCTACTACACAACATTCCAGGGTCTCCGACGTGCAGCTGGGGATTGTGGGAAATACATTGCAAAATATCCCGTAAGGTTTGGAGCCATTGGAGTGAATCCTATCACGTGCGCTCGGGTCATTAACGGTGAATAAAAGGCGCAGTGTCACAAACTGTAGAATGGGGGGGGGGATGGGGGCCTTGCTTGTTATCGCCCATCGGGCCCGGTCATGTTGGAAACAGAAGTAGGCCGAAAGGGGAACTCTGAGCAAAAGTGAGATTTTATCATTTCCCAACTGGTGATTTAACTGACATGTATTTTATTACATAGCAGGCTTGGATAGCCCACATCTAGCAGAGGATGCTGGGAAATGTAGTTCAGAAGGCATTATCCACCACCTCATTAGCAGGAATTATGCGTCATCTGGGAACAGATAATTACAGCTGCACATACACGTGTTCTGTTACTGTGTTTGTAATACAGTGGCGGATCGCAGCCTTAAGGGGGATAAAATGATCCGTTCATAAATTCTAATTTAACAAAAAAACAGCTGCAGGTTTAACAAACAGCGTTGCCATACTGCTTGGTCTGGAAATGGTAATGCTCATTTAACAGCAGCATCTCACATAGCTATGAGCCTGGTCCTCACTGATTGGTTGATTCTCCGATCATAATAAATTAACGTTCTGTTGTCTCATGTGACATCCAGGGGTGGTGGTGATATCCCTTTAAATATCCTAGCAGCAAGCTGGTAGAGTCCGTGGTGGTTGCACAGTCTGACTGGGTTCACCGAGCGCAGAACTACACTCTATTCACATTTCTCATCTTGTTTGTGGGACTTGTCAACTCTCAGGCATACAAAGGGGACAATAGAAATTCCATGTGCTCATTGGAGTGCACCAAACTTCTATTATTATTTATTTTTATTCTTTAAGGTTTCTACGGTGTAGACAGTCTCACCTTGCCACGTGAGTAGACAGTTTCACCGTGTCAGTGTGTAGGCAGTCTAACCTTGCCGCGTGTGTAGACATTCTCACCTTGCCACGTGTGTAGACAGTTCACTTGTCACGTGTGTAGACAGTCTCACCTTGCCACTGTGTGTAGTAGACAGTCTCACCTTGCCACATAGTAGACAGTCTCACCTTGCCACGTGTGTAGACAGTCTCACCTTGCCACATGTGTAGTAGACAGTCTCACCTTGCCACATATGTAGACAGTCTCACCTTACCACGTGTGTAGACAGTCTTACCTTGCCACATGAGTAGACAGTCTCACCTTGCCACGTGAGTAGACAGTCTCACCATGCCACATGTGTAGACAGTCCCACCTTGCCACGTGTGTAGATGGCTCACCGTGCCACGTGTGTAGACGGCTCTCCATCACCATTCCATATGTGTAGACAGTCTCACCTTGCCAAGTGTATAGACACCATTACCTGGCCACATGTGTAGACGGCTCACCATGCCACACAAGTGATGGTCTCACCTTGCCATGTGTGTAGACAATCTTTACCATGCCACATGAGTAGACAGTCTCACCATGCCATGTATGGAGACAGTCTCACCTTGCCACGTGTGTAGACAGTCTCACTTGCCACATGTGTGAGACAGTCTAACCTGCATGTGTGTAGTAGACAGTCTCACCTTGACACATATGTAGACAGTCTCACCTTGCCACGTGTCAAGGTGAGACTGTCTACTACACACATGGCAAGGTGAGACTGTCTACACATGTGGCAAGGTGAGACTGTCTACACACGTGGCAAGGTGAGCTGTCTACAACACACGTGGCAAGGTGAGACTGTCTACATATGTGGCAAGGTGAGACTGTCTACTACACACATGGCAAGGTGAGACTGTTACAAATGTGGCAAGGTGAGACTGTCTACACACGTGGCAAGGTGAGACTGTCTACATACATGGCATGGTGAGACTGTCTACTCATGTGGCATGGTAAGATTGTCTACACACATGGCAAGGTGAGACCATCTACTCGTGTGGCATGGTGAGGCCGTCTACACATGTGGCCAGGTAATGGTGTCTATACACGTGGCAAGGTGAGACTGTCTACACATATGGAATGGTGAGACCGTCTACACACGTGGCACGGTGAGGCCATCTACACACGTGGCAAGGTGGGACTGTCTACACATGTGGCATGGTGAGACTGTCTACTCACGTGGCAAGGTGAGACTGTCTACTCATGTGGCAAGGTAAGACTGTCTACACACGTGTAAGGGTGAGACTGTCTACTACACATGTGGCAAGGTGAGACTGTCTACAAACGTGGCAAGGTGAGACTGTCTACATATGTGGCAAGGTGAGACTGTCTACTACACACGTGGCAAGGTGAGACTGTCTACACACGTGACAAGGTGAGACTGTCTACACACGTGGCAAGGTGAGAATGTCTACACACGCGGCAAGGTTAGACTGCCTACACACGTGACACGGTGAAACTGTCTACTCACGTGGCAAGGTGAGACTGTCTACACACGTAGAAAACCTTAAAGGAATAAAAATAAATAATAATAGAAGTTTGGTGCACTCCCAATGAGCACATGGAATTTCTATTGTCCCCTTTGTATGCCTGAGAGTTGACACAGTCCCACAAACAAAGATGAGGAAATGTGAATAGAGTGTAGTTCTGGCCTCGGTGAACCCAGTCAGACTGTGCAACCACCACGGACTCTACCAGCTTGGCTGCTAGGATATTTAAAGGGATATCACCACCACCCCATGGATGTCACATGAGACAGACAGAACAGTTAATTTATTATGATCGGAGAATCAACCAATCAGTGAGGACCAAGGACTCATAGCTATGTGAGAATGCTGCTGTTAAATGGAGCATTACCATTTCCAGACCAAGCAGTATGGCAACGCTGTTTGTTAAACCTGCAGCTGTTTTTTTGTTAAATTAGAATTTATGAACGGATCAGTTTATCCCCCTTAAGGCTGCGATATCCGCCACTGTATTACAAACACAGTAACAGAACACGTGGTATGTGCAGCTGTAATTATCTGTTCCCAGATGACGCATAATTTCCTGCTAATGAGGTGGTGGATAATGCCTTCTGAACTACATTTCCCAGCATCCTCTGCTAGATGTGGGCTATCCAAGCCTGGCTATGTAATAATAATACATGTCAGTTAAAATCACCAGTTGGGGGAAATGATAAAATCTCACTTTTGCTCAGAGTTTCCCCTTTCGCCTACTTCTGTTTCCAACATGACCGGGCCCGATGGGCGATAACAAGCAAGGGCCCCCATCCCCCCCCCCATTCTAACAGTTTGTGACACTGCGCCTTTTATTAACCCGTTAATGACCCGAGCGCACGTGATATGAATTCACTCCAATGGCTCCAAACCTTACGGGATATTTTGCAATGTATTTCCCACAATCCCCAGCTGCACGTCCGAGACCCTGGGAATTTTCGCCCAGAGTGAAAAAGTTGACCACATCTCCTAGAAGTCACTCTGACCAACCGATGAATCTTTAAGGGGGGTAAAACACGCTATTAACCCTTCGGATCTTGGGATTACTGTCATGTTGGACCATAACAACAGGAAGTAGGAATATCCTGCAAATAATATCCTTATAAACAGTGCTTAGCTACGTCATCAGTTATAATACACCCCATTCTAAACCATTAAACCGTCTCCCCCCATCTCTTACCTACGCGGCCCCTGGCGGGTTTGTAAAGACCCCCCACTTACCCTTAATACAAACTTTCTATACTAAAATAGATTTCTGCTCAGCGGGTGGGGCTGCCATGCTGCTCTGGGCATTACCTCACCCCTCACCGACAGAACTTACCGTAACTGCTGTTGGTCCTGGTTTTCCGGTCACACTTGCCAAACGGGAACCTTTGGAAAGCCCTTCTGAATAGGCACTGCTTCCTCCGGCTGGGCGCTCGCTCTGCAGCCATCACTGCCACAACTTTCACCTCCTGTTCCCTCTCTTCCTGGGTCTGCCGAGAGGAGGAGGAGGAGGAGGGGCGGCTCTGTGTATGAATAGGTTGTGTTTACTTCTTACCTTCCCCTTTATTTACAGTATAGAGACAGTTCAGATTATATTGTTATAACCTACCCCTGTAGTGGATTTCTATAGGAGGAACTGTAGGATTATAGCCTTATAATCTTACAGTTCTAGGAGAAGAAGGAAACCAGAAGCCACAAAGGGGTAGGTTATAATAAATAATGCACCCCCAACTGTAAATAATAAGGATATTATAAGTTACCTTGGAGTTCTGTGTCCTGTGGTCTTGTGCTTTTATATGGTCACGGAACTCCTCTGTGACTTCTAATATCCTTATAATTTACAGTAGGGGTCTTTACCCTCCAGAAAGGTTCTCCAGAACTCAACAACATGTCTGAGCTGGCCTGACATTGTAATTACAAAGGACGACTAACAGCAAGCCGCAAATTAAAAATGGCTTCTCTCCCGACTCAGTAGCTGCAACCGCCAAAATCACTGTATGGTATTATATTTCAACCTATTGAGAAGCAGAGATAATGTTCATCCCTGTGATTATAACTTTCAATACCCGTTTTTTTAAATACTGCCCTATATGGCTGCCATGGTGGAGATTGGTTAATCAATACAGTCAAACATGTTGCTAGTAGTTAGAGAGCCCCATCGGATGTTAGTTTTTACAGGAGGTCCTCTGCAGTAAAGCTTATATATTATGGTTGCTGCAGATAAATCTATTGGCCAACGTTGCAGAAACAGCAGAAGGTAGCCAGGCAGAGCAAGTGCTGGGGAGTTTTGATGGCTCTCTGTGCCTTTGCACATGCTCATAAATTCTGAGGAGAACCCTTCCCTCTGTCAAAGCTGTTAAGTCACAACTGGATGACCTCTCAATAGGGGGATAGTCCGGTCATCAATCTGCTACCTGAAACATTAGAATTTGTTTGATCGTCTGTGGATAAATACAAACCCGCCCAGGTCAACATTGTAAACAATAAAGGGGAAACATCATATAATTTGCCATTTATTTTCTTGTAGATGTGACTACGTCACAAAAGAAATATAGGTCAACCGGTTAGGACTGTCTACTCCTGTGTCAATTTGATACTGCCTATACACGTGTCATTGTGAGAACGTCTACACATCTGCCTGGTGAGACTGTCCTACTTCCATGTGGCATTGTAGAAGATCGTCTACATAATTGTGCAAGGCGAGACCGTTACTTTTGGTGTCAGGTGGTGAGACCCGCCTACCACATGTGGCAAGGTAATGGGGCGCTCTTATCCACTTGCAAGGTGATGACTGCTACACATATGGAATGTGACCGTCTACACACGTAGCACGGTGAGGCCATCTACAACAGCGGGTTGGCAAGGGCGTGACTGTCTACACATTTGGCATTGTGGAGACCCGTCTACTCACGTGGCCAGGGTGGACTGGTCCCTACTCATTTGGTCAAGGTAAAGACTGTCTAACACCCGTGTTACGTGAGACTGTCTACATATGTGGCAAAGGTGCACTGTCTACTCACACATGTTGGCAGTGAACGGTCTACACACGTGCAATGGTGGAGCCTGCTACATATGTGGCAAGGGAAGATCTGTCTACTCTACAACAATGGCAAGTGAGAACGGTCTACCTGTTGCAAGTGAGACTGTCTACACCGTGCAAGGTGCAAGACTGCGACTCATGTGGGCAAGGTAAGACGTCTACACAATGGTAAGGTGAGACTGTCTACATATGTGGCAAAAAAGGTGAGACTGTCTACTACACATTGGCAAAGTTGAGACTGTCACACAAGACGTGTCAAGGTGAGACTGTCTACCTATATGTTCAAGGTGAGACGTCTCCGACCACATGGCAAGGTTAGACTGTCTTACACATGTGGCATGTGAGACTGTCTAACAACACGTGGAAGGTTTGAGACTGGTCTACATACACTGGCAGTGAGACTGTCACTCATGTGGCTGTAAATTGGCTACACACATGGCAAGTGAGACCATCTACTCGTGTGGCATGGTGATGCCCGTCTACCATTGGGCCAGGTAAATGGTGTCTCTACACGTGTCAAGGTGAGCCCTGTCTACACATATTGAATGGTGAGACCGTCTACACACGTGGCACGGTGAGGCCACTACACACGTGCAAGGTGGACTTTCCTACACATGTGGCATGGTGAGACTGTCTACTCACGTGGCAAGGTGAACTGTCTACTCATGTGGCAAGGTAAGCGGTCGACACACATGGTAAGGGAGACTGTCCTACATATTGTGGCAAAGGTGCGACTGTCTACTACAACATGTGGCAAGGTGAGAAGACTGTCTACAAACGTGGCAAGGTGAGGAACTGTCCTCCATCATGTGGCAAGTTGAGACTGTCACTACACAGTGGCATAGGGAGACTGTCCTATCCACCTGACAAAGCTGAGACTGTCTCCACACTTTGCAATGTGATAATGCTACACACGCGGCACGGTTAGCTGTCCCGCCTACCACGTGACACGGTGAAACTGTCTACTCACTTGGCAAGGTGATACTGGTCTAAACACTTAAGAAAACCTTAAAGAATAAAATAAATAATATAGAATTTGGTGCACTCCCAATGACACATGGAATTTCTATTGTCCCCTTTTATGCCCTGAGAGTTGACACAGTCCCACAAACAAGATGAGGAAATGTGAATCGAGTGTAAGTTTTTCTCTGGCCCTCGTGAACCCAGTAGACTGTGCAACACACGGACTCTAACCTCTACCAGCCTTGGCTGCGATATTTAAAGGGATATCACCACCACCCATGGGGATGTCACATGTACAGACAGAACATTTAATTTTAATTATGACGGAATATCAAACCCATCAGTGAGGCCAAGGCTCATACTAGTGTGAGATGCTTGCTGTTAAATGGGAGCAGTTACCATTTCCAGACCAAGCAGTAGGGCAAACGCTGTTTGTTAACCTGCACGTTTTTTTTGTTAATTAAATTTAATAACGGATCGAGTTTATCCCCCTAAGGCTGCGATATCCGTCCACTGTTGAGTATTACAACCGTAAAGAACACGTGGTAATGTGCAGCTGTAATTATCTGTTCCCAGATGACGCATAACTGTCCTGCGTAATGAGGTGGGGTGGATATGCGCTTCTGAACTACATTTCCCAGCATCCGTCTTGGCTAAATGTGGGCTATCCGGAAGCCCTAATCGGTAGTGGTAATAATAATACATTCATGTAAATCACAAGTTGATGGAAAATATGGAAAAGTCTCAACTTTTTGGCTCATAGTTTCCCTTTTTCGTCCCCTCCCCTTTCGGCCTACTTCTGTTCCAACATGACCGGGCACCGATGGGCGTAAACAAGAAGGGCCCCCATCCCCCCCCCATTCTAACAGTTTTGGTGGACACGGCCCTTTATTAACCCTTAATGGACCCCGAGCGCACGTGTTGAGAATTCACTCCAATGGCTCCAAACCTACGGGAATTTTGCAATGGTATTTCCACATCCCCAGCTGCACTGTCGAGCGAACCCCCTGGAATTTCGCCCAGAGTAAAAAGTTGACCCACATTCCTAGAAGTCACTCTGACCAACGATGAATCTTAAGGGGGGTAAAACCTCTATTAACCCTTCGATCTTGGATTACTGTCTGTTGACATAACACACAGGAAGGTAGGAATATCCTGCAAATAATTTGTTCCGTTATAAACAGGCTTAGCTCGTCACATTTATAATACACCCCATTTCTAAAAACAGTAAACCGTCTCCGTCCCCCCCATCTCTTACCTACGCGGCCCCTGGCGGGTTTGTAAAGACCCCCACTTACCCTTAATACAAAACTTTCTATACTAAAATAGATTCTGCTCAGCGGTGGGGCTTGCCATGCTGCTCTGGGCTAGATACCACCTCACCCTCACCGACAGAACTTACCGTAACTGATGTGGTCCTGGTTTTTCCGGTCACAGCTTGCCAACGGAACCTTTGGGAAACCCTTCTGATAGCACTGCTTCCCTCCGGCTGGGCGCTCGCTCTGCAGCCATCCTGCCACTGCCACAACTTTCACCTCCTGTTCCCTCTCTTCCTGGGTCTTCCGAGAGGAGGAGGAGGAGGAGGGGCGGCTCTGTTTAGAATAGTTGTGTTTACTTCTTACCTTCCCCTTTTTTACAGTATAGAGACAGTTCAGCATTATATTGTTATAACCTACCCCTGTAGTGGATTTTCTATAGAGGAACTGTAGGATTATAAGCCTTATAATCTTACAGTTCTAGAGAATAGAGGAAACCAGAAGCCACAAAGGGGTAGGTTTAATAAATAATGCACCCCCACTGTAAATAATAGGATATTATAATTACCTTGGAGTTCTTGTCCCTGTGTCTTGTGCTTTTATATGGTCACGGAACTCCTCTGTGACTTCTAATATCCTTATAATTTACAGTTAGGGGATACATTATCCCTTATAATACATGAGGTGGTACCAGAGTTCCCTGTATAACTCAGTCTGTGTCCTTGTACCTTTATATAGACACCGAACTCCTCAGGACTTCTAATAATCCTTATAATTTACAGTAGGGGATACATTATCCCTTATAATACATGAGTGGTACCCAGAGTTCCCTGTATAACTCAGTCTGTGTCCTTGTACCTTTAATATAGACACAGAACTCCTCAGTGTTTCTAATACCCTTATAATTTACAGTAGGGATACATTATCCCTTATAATACATGAGTGGTACCCAGAGTTCCTGTATAACTCAGTCTGTTGTCCTTGTACCTTTATATAGACACGAACTCCTCAGTGACTTCTAATATCCTTATAATTTACAGTAGGGATACATTATCCCTTATATACAAGTGGTACCCAGAGTTCCCTGTATACTCAGTCTATGTCCTTGTACCTTTATATGACACAGAACCCTCAGTGATTCTAATACCCTTATAATTACAGTAGGGATACATTATCCCTTATAATACTGAGTGGTACCCAGAGTTCCCTGTATACTCAGTCTGTGTCCTTGTACCTTTATTAGACACAGAACTCCTCAGTGCTTCTAATATTCTTATAATTTACTTAGGGGATACATTATCCCCTTATAAACATGAGTGGTACCCAGAGTTCCTGTATAACTCAGTCTGTGTCCTTGTACCTTTAATATACACACAAACTCCTCAGTGACTTCTAATATCCTTATAATTTACAGTAGGGATCATTCCCTTATAATACATGAGTATACCCAGAGTTCCCTGTATAACTCAGTCTCGTGTCCTTGTACCTGTTATATAGACACAGAACTCCTCAGTGACTTCTAATATCCTTATAATTTACAGTAGGGGTAATTATCCCTTAAATACATAGTAGTACCCAGATTCCCTGTATAACTCAGCAGTCTGTGTCCCTTGTACCTTTAATCTGACACAGAACTCCTCAGTGACTTCTAATATCCTTATAATTACCGTAGAGGATACATTATCCCTTATAATACAGTTGTACCCAGAGTTCCCTTATAATTCGTCTGTGTCTTGTACCTTATATAGACACAGAACTCCTCAGTGACTTCTAATATCCTTATAATTACAGTAGGATACATTATCCCTTATAAAACATGAGTGGTACCCAGAGTTCCCTGTTTAACTCGTCTGTGTCCGTGTACCTTTATTGGACACAGAAGAATCCTCAGTGACTTCTAATATCCTTATAATTTTACAGTAGAGATCATTATTCCCTTATAATACATGAGTGGTACCCAGAGTTCCCTGTATAATTCAGTCTGTGTCCTTGTACCTTTAATAAGAACACAGAACTCCTCAGTGACTTCTATATCCTTATAATTTACAGTAGGGGATACATCCTTATAAACATGAGTGGTACCTCCCAGAGTTCCCTGTATACCTCAGTCGTGTCCTTGTATTCCTTATAAGACACAGACCTCCTCAGTGACCTTCTAATATCCTTATAATTTACTGTGAGGTACATTATTCCCTTATAACATGAGTGGTACCCAGAGTTCCCTTTATAACTCAGTCTGTGTCCTTGTACCTTTATATGGACCAGAACTCCTCATGACTTCTAATATCCTTATAATTTACTGTAGAGGATACATTATCCCTTTAATCATGAGTGGTACCCAGAGTTCCCTGTATAAACTCAGTCTGTGTCCTTGTGTACCTTTATATGGACAAAGAACTCCTCAGTGACTTCAATATCCTTATAATTTCAGTAGGGGATACATTATCCCTTATAAACAGGGTAGTACCCAGAGTTCCCTGTATAACTCAGCCTGTGTCCTTGTACCTTTATATGGACACAGAACTCCTCAGTGACTTCTAATATCCTTATAATTTACAGTAGAGGATACATTATCCCTTATAATACATGATTAGTACCCAGAGTTCCCTGTATAACTCATCGTGTCCTTGTACCTTTATATAGACACAGAAATCCTCATGACTTCTAATATCCTTATAATTTACAGTAGGGGATACATTATTCTTTATAATACATGGTGGTACCCAGAGTTCCCTGTTAACTCAGTTCTGTGTCCTTGTACCTTTATATAGACACGGAACTTCTCAGTGTACTTCTAATATCCTTATAATTTCATAGGGGATACATTATCCCTTATAAATATAAGTGGTACCCAGATTTCCCTATAACCAGTCCTGTGTACTTGTACATTTATATAGACACAGAACTCCTCAGTGACTTCTACTATCCTTATAATTTACATAGGGATACATTATCCATTATATACATGAGGGGTACCCAAGTTCCCTGTATAACTCAGTCTGTTCCTTGTACCTTTATATGGACACAGAAACTCCTCAGTGACTTCTAATATCCTTATAATTTACAGTAGGGGTTACATTATCCTTATAATACATAAGTGTGTACCCAAGTTCCCTGTATAACTCAGTCTGTGTCCTTGTACCTTTATATGACACAGAACTCCTCAGTGACTTCTAATATCCTTATAATTTACAGTAGGGGATACTTATCCCTTATAATACATGAGTGCTACCCCGAGTTCCCTGTATAACTCAGTCTGTGTCCTTGTACCCCTTTATAAGACACAGAACTCCTCAGTGACTTCTAATATCCTTATAATTTACAGTAGGGATACATTATCCCTTATAAAACATAGTGTCCCAGAAGTTCCCTGTATAACCAGTCTGTTCCTTGTACCTTTATATAGACACCAGAACTCCTCAGTGACTTCTAAATATCCTTATAATTTACAGTAGGGATACATTATCCCTTATAATACATGAGGGTACCCAGCTCCCTGTATAACTCAGTCTGGGTCCCTTGTACCTTTATATAGACACGAACTCCTCAGTGACTTCTAATATCCTATAATTTACAGTAGGGATACATTATCCCTTATAATACATGAATGGTACCCAGAGTTCCCTGTATAACTCATCTGGGTCCTTGTACCTTTATATAGACACAAACTCCTCAGTGACTTCTAAATATCCTTATAATTTACAGTAGGGGATACATTATCCCTTATTACTGAGTGGTACCCAGAGTTCCCTGTATAACTCAGTCTGGGTCCTTGTACCTTTATATAGACACAGAACCCTCAGTGACTTCTAATACCTTATAATTTACAGTAGAGGTACATTATCCCTTAAATACATGAAATGGTACCCAAGTTCCCTGTATAACTCATTCTTGTCCTTTGTACATTTATATAGACACAGAACTCCTCAGTGACTTCTAATATCCTTATAATTTACCGTAGGGGGTAACATTTCCTTATAATACATGAGTGGTACCCAGAGTTCCCTGTATAAACTCAGTCCTGTGTCCTTGTACCTTTATATAGACACGGAACTTCTCAGTGACTTCTAATACCTTATTAATTTACAGTTGGGGGGCATTATCCACTATATAATCAGCCAGATTTGGGCATCTGCTTGCAGCAGTGTTGTGTGATAGTGCACTCGATGAAAGTCTATATGGGGAAGAGGGAAAACAAATGCGTTTTCATGATTTTTTTTAGGCAATTAACCCAAAAACGCACAGAAACGCACTGCATAAAGCGCATTGCAAAAACCATTTAAATCGCTAATGCAATTTATCTGTGGTTTTTGGGTTGTTATGTAACGTCGTCTTAAAGCAAAAAGAATATTATGCAGGTCACAACATTTCCAGCCATCAAAATAATTCTGCTTTCTTCCCAAAACAAGAGAGAATGGGTGTGGTTTGGGGGTGTGGTCTGTTTTAGGGGTGGGGGCTCATGGTGCCAGACTGCCACCAGACTTTCCTGGGCCCCATACTGGGTAAATAACTGGCCACCATAGCACCAACTCAGACACTTTACACACAGACTAGAACACATATTAAACAGACACACTTTAGCACCCATTACACTTATATTACACTAATAGTTGGAACTCATACACTGGTAAAATCATTGGCACAGACCCTGATAACTGGTTGTCACACAGACACTGGTAACTCATTGGCACAGACTGATAAATGATTGGCCACAAACACTGGTAAAATCATGGGCACAGACCCTGATAACTGGTTGTCACACAGACACTGGTAAAATCATTGGCAGCTCTGATAATTTTGGCACACAGACACTGGTAAAATCTTGGCACAGACCCTGATACCTGGTTGTCACACAGACACTGTAAAATCATTGGCACAGGCTCTGATAAATGTTTGGCACACAGACACTGGTAAAATCATTGGCAAAGACCCTGATAAATGGTTGGCACTCAGACACTGGTAAAATCATTGGCAAAGACCCTGATAACTGGTTGGCACCCAGACACTGGTAAATCATTGGCGCAGGCTCTGATAATGTTTGGCACACATACCACTGGTAAAATCATTGGCAAAGACCCTGATAAAGTGGTTTGCAAACATTTATCAGAGCCTGTGCCAATGATTTTACCAGTGTCTGTGTGACAACCAGTTATCAGGGTCTGTGCCAATGATTTTACCAGTGTCTGTGTGCCAATCATTTACCAGTCTGTGCCAATGATTTTACCAGTGTCTGTGTGACAACCAGTTATCAGGGTCTGTGCCAATGATTTTAATAAAAAAAATAAATTTTAAAAAAATAAAAAATACATATCCCTTATAAACATGAGTGGTACCCAGAGTTCCCTGTATAACTCAGTGTGTCCTTGTACCTTATATAGACACAGAACTCCTCAGTGATTCTTATATCCTTATAATTTACATAGGGGATACATTATCCCTTATAATACATGAGTGGTACCCAGAGTTCCCTGTATAACTCAGTCTGTGTTCTGTACTTTTATTAGACACAGAACTCCTCAGTGATTTCTAATACCCTTATAATTTACAGTAGGGATACATTTCCTTATAATACAGAGTGGTACCCAGAGTTCCGTATAACTCAGTCTGTGTCCTTGTACCTTTATATAGACACAGAACTCCTCAGTGACTTCTAATATCCTTATAATTTACAGTAGGGGATACCATTATACCTTATAATACCTGAGTGGGACCCAGAGTTCCCTGTATAACTCAGTCTATGTCCTGTACCTTATATAGAACAGAACTCCTCAGTGATTTCTAATACCCTATAATTTACAGTAGGGATCATATCCCTTATAATACATGAGTGGTACCCAGAGTTTCTGTATAACTCAGTCTGTGTCCTTGTACCTTTATATAGACACCAGAACTCCTCATGATGACTTCTAATATTCTTATAATTTACAGTAGGGGATACATTATCCCTTATAATACATGAGTGGTACCCAGAGTTTCCTGTATAACTCAGTCTGTGTCCCTTGTACCTTTATATAGACACAGAACTCCTCAGTGACTTCTAATATCCTTATAATTTACAGTAGGGGGTACATTATCCTTATAATACTGAGTAGTACCCAGAGTTCCCTGTATAACTCAGTTCTGTGTCCTTGTACTTTATATAGACACAGAACTCCTCAGTGACTTCTAATATCCTTATAATTACAGTAGGGGGTACATATACCTTATAATACATGAGTAGTACCCAGAGTTCCCTGTATAACTCAGTCTGTGTCCTGTACCTTTATATGGACACAGAACTCTCAGTGACTTCTAATATCCACTAATTTACAGTAGAGGATACATTATCCCTTATAATACATGGGTGGTACCCAGAGTTCCCTGTATAATTCAGTCTGTGTCTGTGACCTTTATATAGACACAGAACTCCTCAGTGAATTTCTAATATCCTTATAATTTACAGTAGGGGATACATTATCCTTATAAAACATGAGTGGTACCCAGAGTTCCCTGTATAACTCAGTCTGTGTCCTTGTACCTTTATGGACACAGAGAACTCCTCAGTGACTTCTAATATCCTTATAATTTAACAGTAGAGGATTACATTATCCTTATAATACATGAGTGTACCCAGAGTTCCCTGTATAATTCCAGTCTGTGTCCTTGTACCTTTAAGGACACAGAACTCTCAGTGACTTTAATATCCTTATAATTTACAGTAGGGGATACAGCCTTATAAACATGAGTGGTACCCAGAGTTCCCTGTATAACTCAGTCTGTGTCCTTGTACCTTTATATAGACACAGAACTCCTCAGTGACTTCTAATATCCTATTAATTTACTGTAGAGGATACATTATCCCTTATAATACATGAGTGGTACCCAGAGTTCCCTGTATAACTCAGTCTGTGCCTTGTACCTTTATATGGACACAGAACTCCTCAGTGACTTCTAATCCTTATAATTTACTGTAGAGGATACATTTTACCCTTATAATACATGAGTGAGTGGTACCCAGAGTTCCCTGTAAACTCAGTCTGTGTCCTTGTACCTTTATATGGACAAAGAACTCTCAGTGACTTCTAATATCCTTATAATTTACAGTAGGGGATACATTATCCCTTAAATACATGAGTAGTACCCAGAGTTCCCTGTAAAACTCAGTCTGTGTCCTTGTACCTTTATGTAGGACACAGAACTCTCAGTGACTTCTAATATCCTTATAATTTACAGTAGAGGATACATTATCCCTTATAATACATGAGTAGTACCCAGAGTTCCCGTATAACTCAGTCTGTGTCCTTGTACCTTTTATAGACACAGAATCCTCAGTTACTTTAATATCCTTATAATTACAGTAGGGGATACATTATCTTTATAATACATGAGTGGTAACCAGAGTTCCCTGTATAACTCAGTCTGTGTCCTTGTACCTTTATAAGACACGAACTTCTCAGTGACTCTCTAATATCCTTATAATTTACAGTAGGGGAACATTATCCCTTTAATAAATAAGTGGTACCCAGAGTTCCCTGTATAACTCAGTCTGTGTACTTGTACATTTATATAGACACAGAACTCCTCAGTGACTTCTAATATCCTTATAATTTACAGTAGGGATACATTATCCATAATACATGAGTGGTACCCAGAGTTCCCTGTATAACTCAGTCTGTGTCCTTGTACCTTTATATAGACACAGAACTCCTCAGTGACTTCTAATATCCTTATAATTTACAGTAGGGGATACATTATCCCTTATAATACATGGGTGGTACCCAGAGTTCCCTGTATAATTCAGTCTGTGTCCTTGTACCGTATTAGACACAGAACTCCTCAGTGATTTCTAATACCCTTATAATTTACAGTAGGGAATACATTCCTTATAATACATGAGTGGGGTCCCCGAGTTCCCTGTATAACTCAGTTCTGTGTCCTTGTACCTTTATAGACACAGACTCCTCAGTGACTTCTAATATCCTTATAATTTACAGTAGGGGATACTTATCCTTATAATACAGAGTGGTACCCAGAGTTCCCTGTATAATCAGTCTATTGTCCTTGTACCTTTTAAAACCAGAACTCCTCAGTGATTTCTAATACCCTTATAATTTACAGTAGGGATACATTACCCTTATAATACATGAGTGGTACCCAGAGTTCCCTGTATAACTCAGTCGGTGTCCTTGTACCTTTATATAACACAGAACTCCTCATTGACTTCTAATACTTCTTATAATTTACGTAGGGGATACATTATCCCTTATATACATGAGTGGTTACCCAGAGTTCCCTGTAAACTCAGTCTGTGTCCCTTGTACCTTTTATATAGACACAGAACTCCTCAGTGACTTCTATATCCTTATAATTTACAGTAGGGGTACATTATCCCTGAATAATACAGTGAGTAGTACCCAGAGTTCCCGTATAATCAGTCTGTGTCCTTGTACCTTATATAGACACAGAACTCCTCAGTGACTTCTAATATCTCTTATAATTACAGTAGGGGGTACATTATCCCTTATAATACATGAGTAGTACCCAGAGTTCCCTGTATAACTCAGTCTGTGTCCTTTACCTTTATATGGACACAGAACTCCTCAGTGACTTCTAATCTCCTTATAATTTACAGTAGAGGATACATTATCCCTTATAATACATGGGTGGTACCCAGAGTTCCTGTATAATCAGCCTGTGTCCTTGTCCTTTATATAGACACAGAACTCCCAGTTGACTTCTAATATCCTTATAATTTACAGTAGGGGATACTTACCTTATAAAACATGGAGTGGTACCCAGAGTTCCTGTATAACTCAGTCTGTGTCCTTGTACCTTTTATAGGACAAGAGAACTCCTCATGTGACTTCATATCCTTATAATTTAACAGTAGGATTACATTATCCCTTATAATACCATGTGGTACCCGAGTTCCCTGTATAATTCAGTCTGTGTCCTTGTACCTTTATAAGACACAGAAACTCCTCAGTGACTTCTAATATCCTTATAATTTACAGTAGGGGATACCCTTATAAACATGAGTGGTACCAGCAGTTCCCTGTATAACCAGTCTGTGTCCTTGTACCTTTATATGACACAGAACTCCTCAGTGACTTCTAATATCCTTATAATTTACTGTAGAGATACATTATCCTTTAATACATGAGTGGTCCCAGAGTTCCCTGTATAATCAGTCTGTTGTCCTTGTACCTTTATAATGGACACAGAACTCCTCAGACTTCTAATCTCCTTATAATTTACTGTAGGGAATACATTATCCCTTATAATACATGAGTTGGTACCCAGAGTTCCCGGTATAACTCATCTGTGTCCTGTACCTTTATATGACACAAGAACTCCTCAGTGACTTCTAATATCCTTATAATTTACAGTAGGGGATACATTATCCCTTAAATAAACATGTAGTACCAGAGTTCCCTGTAATAACCAGTCTGTGTCCTTGTACCTTTTATAGTGACACCAACACACCTCAGTGACTCTAATATCCTTATAATTTACAGTAGAGGATACATTATCCCTTATAATACATGAGTGTACCCAGAGTTCCCTGTATAACTCAAGTCTGTGTCCTTGTACCTTTATATAGACACAGAACTCCTCAGTGACTTCTAATATCCTTATAATTTACAGTAGGGGATACATTATCTTTATTACATGAGTGGTACCCAGAGTTCCCTGTATAACTCAGTCCTGTGTCCTGTACCTTTATATAGACCCGAACTCTCCAGTGTACTTCTAATATCCTTAATTTACAGTAGGGGATACATTATCCCTTATAAATAAGTGTACCCAGTTCCCTGTATAACTCAGTCTGTGTCTTGTACTTTAATATAGACACAGAACTCCTCAGTGACTCTAATATCTTATAATTTACAGGAGGGAACATTATCCCTTATAATCATGAGGGTACCCAGAGTCCCTGTATAAACTCAGTCTGTGTCCTTGTACCTTTTATAGGACACAGAACTCCTCAGTGACTTCTAAGATCCTTATAATTTACAGTAGGGGTACATTATCCCTATAATACATGAGTGGTACCCAGAGTTCCCTGTATACTCAGTCTGTGTCCTTGTACCTTTATATCAGACACAGAACTCCTCAGTGACTTCTAAATCCTTATAATTTACGTAGGGGATACGTCATCCCTCCTACGACATGAGTGGCTACCCAGAGTTCCTCCTGTATAACTCAGTCTGTTCCTTGTACCTTTATATAGACACAGAACTCCTCAGTGACTTCTAATATCCTTATAATTTACTGTAGGGATACATTATCCCTTATAATACATGAGTGGTACCCAGAGTTTCCCGGTATAACTCAGTCTGTGTCCTTGTACCTTTATATAGACACAGAACTCCTCAGTGACTTCTATATTCTTATAATTTACAGTAGGGGATCACTTATCCCTTATAATCATATGTACCCAGAGTTCCCTGTATAACTCAGTCTGTCCTTGTACCTTTATATAGACACAGAACTCCTACATTACTTCTAATTATCCTTATAATTTACTGTAGGGATACATTATCCCTTATAATACATGAGAGGTACCCAGAGTTCCCTGTATAACTCAGTCTGTGTCCTTGTACCTTTATATGGACACAGAACTCCTCAGTGACTTCTAATATCCTTATAATTTACTGTAGGCATTCATTATCCCTTATATTACATGAGTGGTACCCAGAGTTCCCTGTATAACTCAGTCTGTGTCCTTGTACCTTTATATGGACACAGAACTCCTCAGTGACTTCTAATATCCTTATAATTTACAGTAGAGGATACATTATCCCTTATAATACTGGGTGGTACCCAGAGTTCCCTGTATAATCTCGTCTGTGTCCTTGTACCTTTATAGACACAGAACCCTCAGTGACTTCTCAATATCCTTATAATTTACAGTAGGGGAGACATTATCCCTTATAAAACATGGAGTGGTACCCAGAGTTCCCTGTTAACTCCTGTGTCCTTGTACCTTTATAAGACACGAACTCCTCAGTGATTTTCTAAATCCTTATAATTTACAGTGAGGGATACATTATCCCTTATAATACATGAGTGGTACCCAGAGTTCCCTGTATAACTCAGTCTGTGTCCTTGTACTTTAATATCACAGAACTCCTCAGACTTCTAATATCCTTATAATTTACAGTAGGGGATACATTATCCTATAATACTGAGTGGTACCCAGAGTTCCCTGTATAACTCAGTCTGTGTCCTTGTACCTTTTTAACACAGAACTCCTCAGTGACTTCCTAATACTCCTTATAATTTACGTAGGGGATACATTATCCCTTATAATACATGAGTGGTACCAGAGTTCCCTGTATACACCAGTCTGGGTCCTTGTACCTTTATATAGACACAGAACTCCTCAGTGACTTCTAATATCCTTATAATTTACAGTAGAGGATACATTATCCCTTATAATACATGAATGGTACCCAGAGTTCCCTGTATAACTCATTCTGTGTCCTTGTACATTTATATAGACACAGAACTCCTCAGTGACTTCTAATATCCTTATAATTTACCGTAGGGGGTACATTATCCTTATAATACATGAGTGGTACCCAGAGTTCCCTGTATAACTCAGTCTGTGTCCTTGTACCTTTATATAGACACGGAACTTCTCAGTGACTTCTAATATCCTTATAATTTACAGTTGGGGGGGCATTATCCACTATATAATCAGCCAGATTTGGGCACTGCTTGCAGCAGGTTGGTGTGATAGTGCACTCGATGAAAGTCTATGGGGAAGAGGGGAAAAAAATGCGTTTTCATGAGTTTTTTTAGGCATTTAACCCAAAAACGCACAGAAACGCACTGCATAAAGCGCATTGCAAAAACCATTTAAATCGCTATGCAATTTACTGTGGTTTTTGTTGTGTATTGTGAACGTAGTCTTAAAGCAAAAAGAATATTATGCAGGTCACAAATTTCAGCACAAATATATTCTGCTTTCTTCCCAAAACAAGAGAGAATGGGTGTGGTTTGGGGGTGTGGTCTGTGTTTAGGGGTGGGGCTAATGGTGCCAGGACTGCCACCAGACTTTCCTGGGCCCCATACTGGGTAAATAACTGGGCCACCATAGCACCAACTCAGACACTTTACACACAGACTAGAACACATATTAAACAGACACACTTTAGCACACATTACACTTATATTACACTAAATAGTTGGAACTCATACACTGGTAAAATCATTGGCACAGACCCTGATAACTGGTTGTCACACAGACACTGGTAAAATCATTGGCACAGACTGGTAAATGATTGGCACACAGACACTGGTAAAATCATTGGCACAGACCCTGATAATGGTTGAACACAGACACCCCCCCCCCCCCCCCCCTGTAAAATCATGGCACCGGCTCTGATAAATGTTTTGGCACACAGACACTGGTAAAATCTTGGCACAGACCCTGATAACGAGTTTGCAAACACAGGGACACTGGTAAAATCATTGGCACAGGCTCTGATAAATGTTTGGCACACAGACACTGGTAAAATCATTGGCACAGTTAGCTACTTTCCCTTTATTTCAGCCATTGACACTACATATACAGGTAAGGGAACAATAGGAAATACAGTGAGCGGACTCTCTAAGCTGGGGGAAGGTCTTATTTATGGTTAGGGGTATATGGGCCCTATTATAAAAAGATCCGTATGTATGTCAACTACGAGTTATCGTAAAATACACCGGGTTTTACCGAGAACGGACCGGTATTTACGATAACGACCGTCGGTAGAATAATGGTCGTTAGCGGTAAAACGGTCGTTTTTTTATCGGTAAAAACCCGGTCGTTATTTACGGATACCGATAGTGTATTTTACGATTAACGATAGGATTTTACGGAAACGATACCGATCTTTTATAAATAGGGCCCTATGTTCCATCATTTCCAATAATGCAAAATTAGGTTTGCAGCACTGAAAATTCCATCCTTTCAATTACAATATACTATGTGTTACATCGATCTGTGTGTGAAACCTGCCGAGGGTCTGTGCGCACACAAGCTTCGAGGAGAACAGTAAAGTAAAGGAGAATGTTCAAAATAAGAAAATTTCTAGGACCCTTAGAAATTCTGTGCGTTCAATTTTGCGAAAAATGAGATAAGGCAATATGGCAGAGCCCACATTATGCTCACAACAATTCATGGCGACGTAATTAAGGAACAGGAACAAAAATGGAATATAAACCCTGTTAATAAATGTTACCTCCCCATAGGAGGGCGCTCACTCGAGATATAGTATTATTTTGTATGTATTTGCAGTGGGATATAAAAACGTACTGGAATAGTCTATACAGCGGCAATTTCTACTGTGGATTGTTCGTTTGGTTTATTTCTGCTGTAGTGAAAGATCCCGAGTTCAATCATGTTGTTAATATACGTAGTACAATGTTATTTTATCCCTAACGCTGTCGATCCGGGTGAACAATTAAAACGTGAAGTATGACGCCTCCGCGTTTTTTACTTTGTTTGTGGGAACTTTATACACCAACACGGGACTTGATTTTCCAGCCAAGAAAACATTCCGGATCATTTTACTATATGATTGTAAAGGGAATGAAAAATAGTTCGAATGAATGGTAAGACACACAGAGAGCCTTTACCTCTTATCAAAAGCATGAGCAGAGAATGTCTAATTTTTACCATTAAACCACACAAGTTGAATGATTGTTTCGGGGTAAATGACGGGTAGTTTTAAAGGCCGATAACGGTTTAAATACCAATTGACCTTTACCGGACGCAATTGTTTTGAATGCGTGGATAGTAAAGTAGACGTAGGGGCCCGTAGAATTATTTGGCATTATTTTATGGCAGTCCATTAACTGAGCAAATACCGGATGGCCCTTTATAAATTTTAGGCAAAAACGTTCCATAAATCTACAAACCGTTTGTTTCTAGAAGTACCAAGCAGTATAATACGCAATGGTAGTCATATGGCGTTAATCTATGTGCGGGTGTCGATCTACGACCGTATTTTTAACAATGGCAATCATTGATTCGGATGGCCGGGAACGCTGCGATACGGGCTTGATAATATATGGCCCCAATATCAGAAGTAAGACCGCGTCAATATAGGTTGGATTGCATTATCGCAACTGGTAGGTATGGGCGAATCGGTATAATAAACCATAAGCGTAAAGGTACGGGGGCGGTGTTCCGGTCATTAAAGACAAGTATCGCTATTATAAAAAACTCCCCTGAGCTGCTACAAACGGGGTGTGATCCCTGGGCCTAGAAGCCATTGGCCACAGGGGATTGTGATAAAATTTTGAGGTGGTCAGTAACTGCTCTTATGCTGTAATATAGAGAGCCAATAAGATTGCGTGTTGTATGTGGTGAAAAGAAAAAATGGGTTGTGATTTGTGTGTGTCGTTAATAACAGTGGAAAATTACCGTATGCTGTATATTCAGTACGGTACAAATGAGATGACTTAAAGAGAGTTTATTTATAAAGGTGTTACACTATTTTGCAATAACGTGCCTTTACGCTGGTAAGCGATTGTTATTTAGGGTGGTAGGCAATAGTAATTGTGTATCGCCTATAAAATACCATTGCGGTTAGTTATTCTAACACATGTATTGAACAAACGACCTGGTACTTTTACAAAAAACAGGGTGTCTGAAAACATGGATTTTAAATGTAACCCCTGTTCTTTATCTGGTAGAGGTGGAATTATGGAATGGGGAGCGTGAAATCTTTCACTTCAATCTTTGCACAGGAAGATACACACAAAACGCAGATTTTTTATAAGGCAAGTTAATGAGTGCGCAAAAAAAAGGATTGGCAAGGACAAAACCAATGCCACAAAGCCAATAGTGGACTTTTCTGCCACAACCAGCCGTATGCTGGGCATTAAAGATCGGAATGAGTGACCCTTCTTGCCAATAGCGTAGAAAAACTGAATTGGCTTGGAGCATTGCTTTTCTTACCTCGCGCCAACTAGTATGCATTTTGGAAACCATCTCTTCCGGGGGAGGCAAGCCAACAGACCTGAGAATTGTCTGTGCCAGTGACTTAAAAAGAGGTAGTAGAGGCAATTAAACATTGCATTAAAAAGGAGGCTTGACTTCAAACTAAACCCTGGTTAATAATTAGACAGTCATTGTTTAGTCATGAAAACCTGATTAAGGGAGAGACTTCTCCTTTAACCTGCAATGTTTGACATGAATGTTACCCGCTAAATCACTGCATATTGTCAGCGCCTTCCTACACACACGGCCATCGTTACAGCCCCAATTGTACTTTACAACGTTTGCTATAAAATAAAATTGAAGACAGATACCAGAATGGTATATGTATAGGCATCGTACATTTCCGTGATGTACTGACCGCGGCCTGTTAAAAGGTGCGGTAGCACAAAATAGCGATACCACGCTTTTATAAAGATGAACTATAGGAGGTATTGGTAATGAATTGATATGGAGTATTACAGTATTAATCCTTTTACCACCGCAGGCTTCAGTTTTATGACGTGGCTGGCAAAATACAAGATCACAAAAATTTGTATTCTAACAGATGGGCATTTGGGGTGGGACTCTGATGGCCTCGTTTCCCATTGACCAGAGACGGATCTGCAGCATTCTCTACAGGAACTTGGTAAACTTTAGGAGTAATGGCATATGTGGGAAATTCCCTCTCCCCTGCTGCTCATAGTGAGTACTGGCATGACTGGCACTCATACAAAAAAAGTCTGGTCAGAGGAAAGGGGAGTGCGTGTTTAAATGAAGGGGGTGGGGGGGGGCGCGTGTGCAAAACAAGTACTGGATAAAGCAACACACCTTGGAGAAAGTGAACTTGGGACCATATTTATGATGAAGTATTTTTTAATAACAGCTGAGATGTAGATTCTTTACTTTCTCCCCATTCCTCTGACCTAATGAAATCCAATATTTACATTTGGAATTGGGGTGTTGTGCATAAGAAGCAAGCTCTGGTCAAATATCAGGGGTGGTTTCTATATGTGGGAGATAATACTTCTCTCTTGGCCCAGATGGTTGGAAAGGGAAATGACCGGCTAAGTTGTTTATGTTTCTAATCTGGTGTCTCTCTGTTAATTGAAGAATAAAAAACCCAGAGCTGGCGCTTAAATCACACTCCACTGCTCGCTGACAGGTGGCAAACAAAGACGGCCCCATTTAGCACAATTCACAAGTTTCGCTTGGTCTGTAGTAACCCACCAGTGGAGCATTTAGGCTGATGAAATGAAACCATCTAATCAGGAGAAAGGCCTCTAGCACCATAGCTTACACCAAGGTTGTGTTGCTGTTTGTGGACCATTCTATTCCCATAAGCTACACCAAGATTGGAAGATCTATTCCCCATAGCTACACCAAGATGGACCATCTATCCCGCCATAGCACACAAGGTTGGACATATTCCCATAGCTACACCAAGATTGGACCACTAGCCCCATAGCTATCACCAAGATAGGACCAGCTATCCCCATAGCACACCAAGGTTGGGACCATTATCCCATACTACACCTAAGGTGACCAGCTATCCACAGAGCGACACCAAGGTTGGACCATCTATCCCCATAGGCTACACAGATTGGGACCATATTCCCCCTAGCTACACCAAGTTGGACCATCTATCCCCATAGCTACACCAAGATAGGAAAATCTATCCCCCATATCTACACCAAGGTATTGGACCATATATCACCATAGCTACACCAAGATAGGACCATCTATCCCCCATAAGATACAGCCAGGTTGGGACCCATCTATCCCCATGAGCTACACCAAGATTGGACCAATTATCCCATAGTACACCAAGGTTGGACCATCTATCCCCATAGCTAAACACGGTTGGACAATCTAATCCCCATTAGCTACACCAGGTTGGACCATCTATCACCATGCTACACCAAGGTTGGACCATCTATCCCATAGCTACACCAAAGATTGGAAATCTACCCATTAGCTACACTAAAGATTAGGGGACCATCTTCCCAGTAGCTACACCACTGTTGGACCATATCTACCCCATAAGCTACACCAAGATTGGACCATCTATCCCATAGCTACACAAAGCTTGGACCATCTATCCCCATAGCTTACACCAAGATTGGACCATCATCCCCATAGCTCACCAAGATTGGACCATCTATCCCCATAGCTACACAAGATTGGACAATCAATCCCATAGCCTAACACCAGATTGGACCATAATCCCCATCATAGCACACCAAGATTGGACCATCTATCCCTAGCTACACACGGTGGGACCCCATCTATCCCCATGCTACACCAAGATTGGACCCTCTATCCCCATAGCAACCAGGTTGGCCATCTATCCCCATAGTTACACCAAGGTTGGACCTCTATCCCCATGCTACCCAAAGATTGGGACCATCTATCCCCATAGCTTACCCAAAGATAGGGACCATCTATCCCCATAGCTACACCAGGTTGGACCATCATCCCAAAGCTACACCAAGGTTGACCAGCTATCCCCATAGCTACACCAAGGTTGGATACCAGATATCCCATAGCTACACCAAGTTGGACCAGCTATCCCCAGAAGCTACACCAAGGTTGCAACCATCTATCCCCATAGCTACACAGGTTGGAACATCTATCCAAGAGTACACCAAGGTTGAGCATCACCCCATAGCTACACAAGGTTTGAGCATCTATCCACCATAGGCTAACACCAAGATGGGACCATCTACCCCATAGCTACACCAAGATGGGACCACTATCCCCATAGCTACACAGATGACCATGTATCACATAGCTAACCAAGGTCAGCAATCTATCCCAAAGCTATACACCAAGGTTCGACAACATCCCCATAGTACACCTAAGATAGGGGACCATCTATCACAATGAGCTACACAAGAGAGGACCGGCTATCCCCATAGCTTACAATAAGATTGGGACCATCTTATCCCCATAGCACACCGTTTTTGTTTAGCTTTGCGATGTGGCATTTTCACGTTTACCGGGTGCGTTGCGATTGCGTACCGCATTTTTAAATCGCCAATCGCATGCGTTTTTTTCAATAAATTAATGAAACCAAAAAAAAGCGCAAACGCAACGAAAAATCGCACATCAAACTCGGCATGCGAGTCTGTTTGTGTGCAGTGTGGCCTTTGCCCCAAGTTTTTACACTTGAAAGAAATGCAAGTGAATGAAAGGGTGGGTAAATTTCCCTTTACATCAATTATATATTTTTGATTACGCATTGTCTTTTAAAGTGATCCTAACCAGATACACACCTGTGATAAGTCACGACAACAAGACCTGTATGTGATTACTTCCCCTTAACACAGGGAGATATGGACTAGCTAAGGACAACCCCTTCCTTGTTCTTCCGGGTTGAATGAAATAAACGGGCATTGCCCAAGTCAGTGGTGGACAGGTGGAGGAGGGGTATATGTGGCGTTAATGATTAGATTCACACAGGTTGGAAAAGGGAGCTATACACTTTCTTGGAAGGGGGGGAATTAAATCCGTATAGATTAATAATGCAGGCATCAAGATAAAACACATCAAATGTGGTATGATCCAACTTGTTACACCAAGACTTCACATTGATTTCCTCAATTATTCACACAGCCAGAGGGCCCTCAATATCTGCAGAACTGAGAGCTGGGCAGGGCGTATTCGAGGACGTGCAAAAATAGACAGTTACCACAGGGCAACCCTGTACATGGAAAACATGAGAGAAAATATAGACGGTCAAGCTGAGGGCTGGGTCTTCCCGGGAGGTTAATGTGACACCGTGAGACATTATCATTATCATACGGAAGAATAAACAGTTTTCCATTCACGGACCAGGAGTTTCCCTTTTTTTATTCCGTTCCATGGAACCAATAGGAATTTCTTCAAAAATATTAAATGGACTCGTTTCTGTCGGAAGCGGTTTAATATTTATCGGGGCAATAAACCAGGAAGGGGGATTATAATGGAGGGAAAATTCCGAAAGTGCTACAGCCGAGTCAAATTTTAAAGGACTTAATTATATCAAACAAGTTTACTTTAAATCGACCGCTATGAAATAATCCTTTTGGACGGGTACAATAGCCACTCACCGCTCCGGGGTTGTTCTCTCTAAGGATGGGCAACTATGAGATGGCAGGAGATGGGGCACAGTCTGATGAGAAGTGACAGGCAATGTCCGTTTTATTGATGCACAATGACATAAAACAACAACAAATGTAATCAAGGTGTTTGTAATTACAAAAGGGAAAATAAGGAAAACAAAAAAAGGTTCAGATGTACCATAAATTTATAAACAGGGGTTATGAGGTCATCATTTATATTTGTGCTTTGTGGATGTCGCCGTGGAGGGACTGAAAATCAGGCATTCAAAATTAAAATTTTCCCTTCCACCATAATAGTAACTAGCCTGTGTCCTTGTACCTTATTATGCCAAGGAACTCTCAATATCCTTATAATTTACAGTAGGGGAACATATCCCTTATAATACATGAGTGGTACCCAGAGTTCCCTGTATAACTCAGTCTGTGTCCTTGTACCTATATAGACACAGAACTCCTCAGTGATCTATATCCTTATAATTTACAGTAGGGGATACATTATCCCTTATAATACATGAGTGGTACCCCAGAGTTTGTATAACTCAGTCTGTGTCCTTGTACCTTATAGACACAGAACCCCTCAGTGACTTCTAAATCCTTATAATTTACAGTAGGGGAACATATCCTTATATATACATGAGTGGTACCCGAGTTCCCTGTATAACTCAGTCTGTGTCCTTGTACCTTATATAGACACAGAACTCCTCAGTGACTTCTAATATCCTTATAATTTACAGTAGGGGATACATTATCCCTTATAATACATGAGTGGTACCCAGAGTTCCCTGTATAACTCAGTCTGTGTCCTTGTACCTTTATATAGACACAGAACTCCTCAGTGACTTCTAATATCCTTATAATTTACAGTAGGGGAACATTATCCCTTATAATACATGAGTGGTACCAGAGTTCCCTGTATAACTCAGTCTGTGTCCTTGTACCTTATATAGACACAGAACTCCTCAGTGACTTCTAATATCCTTATAATTTACAGTAGGGGAGTACATTATCCCTTATAATACAGAGTGGTACCCAGAGTTCCTGTATAACTCAGTCTGTGTCCTTTTGTACCTTATATAGACACAGAACTCCTCAGTGACTTCTAAATCCTTATAATTACAGTAGGGGATACATATCCTATAATACATGAGTGGTACCCAGAGTTCCTGTATAACTCAGTCTGTGCCTGTACCTTATATGACACAGAACTCCTCAGTGACTTCTAATATCCTTATAATTACAGTAGGGATACATTATCCCTTATAATACATGATGGTACCCAGAGTCCCTGTATAACTCAGTCTGTGTCCTTGTACCTTTATATAGACACAGAACTCCTCAGTGACTTCTAATATCCTTATTACAGTAGGGGATACATATCCCTTATAATACAGAGTGTACCCAGAGTTCCCGTATAACTCAGTCTGTGTCCTTGTACCTTTATAGAGACACAGAACTCCTCAGTGGACTTCTAATATCCTTATAATTTACAGTAGGGGATACATTATCCCTTATAATAATGGTGGTACCAGAGTTCCCTGTATAACTCAGTCTGTGTCTTGTACCTTTATATAGACACAGAACTCCTCAGTGACTTCTAATATCTTATAATTTACAGTAGGGGATACATTACCCTTAATACATGAGTGGTACCCAGAGTTCCCTGTATAACTAGTCTGTGTCCTTGTACCTTATATAGACACAGAACTCCTCAGTGACTTCTAATATCCTTAAATTTACAGTAGGGGATACATTATCCCTTTATAAACAGAGTGGGCTGGTACCCAGAGTTCCCTGTATAACTCAGTCTGTGTCCTTGTACCTTTATATAGACACAGAACTCCTCAGTGACTTCTAATATCCTTATAATTTACAGTAGGGGATACATTATCCCTTATAATACATGAATGGTACCCAGAGTTCCCTGTATAACTCAGTCTGTGTCCTTGTACCTTTATATAGACACAGAACTCCTCAGTGACTTTTAATATCCTTATAATTTACAGTAGGGGATACATTATCCCTTATAATACTTGAGTGGTACCCGAGTTCCCTGTAGTACCATGTCTGTGTCCTTGTACTTATATAGACACAGAACCCTCAGTGACTTCTAATATCCTTATAATTTACAGTAGGGGATACATTATCCCTATATACATTGAGTGGTACCCAGAGTCCCTGTATAACTCAGTCTGTGTCCTTGTACCTTTATATGGACACAGAACTCCGCAGTGACTTCTAATATCCTTATAATTACAGTAGGGATACATTATCCCTTATAATAGATGGTACCCAGTTCCCTGTATACTCAGTCTGTGTCCTTGTACCTTTATATGACCAGAACTCCTCAGTGACTTCTAATATCCTATATTCAGTAGGGGATACATTATCCCTATATACATGAGTGGTACCCCAGAGTTCCCTGTATAACTCAGCTGTGTCCTTGTACCTTTATATGCACGAACTCCTCATTGACTTCTAATATCCTATATATACAGTAGGGGATACATTATCCTTATAATCACACGAGTGGTACCCAGAGTTCCCTGTATAACTCAGTCTGTGTCCTTGTACCTTTATATAGACACAGAACCCTTCAGTGAACTTCTAATATCCTAAAAGTATTTACAGTAGGGGATACATTATCCCTTATAATACATGAGTGGTACCCAGAGTTCCCTTATAACTCAGTCTGTGTCCTTGTACCATTATATGACACAGAAACTCCTCGATGACTTCTAATATCCTTATATTTACAGTAGGGGATACATTATCCCTTATAATACATGAGTGGTACCCGATTCCCTGTATAACTCAGCCTGTGTCCTTGTACCTTTATAATACAGAACTCCTCAATGACTTCTATATCCTATAATTTACAGTAGGGATACATTATCCCTTATAATACATGAGTGGTACCCAGAGTTCCCTGTATAACTCAGTCTGTGTCCTTGTACCTTTTATAAGACACAGAACTCCTCAGTGACTTCTAATATCCTTAAATTTCAGTAGGGATACGTATCCCTTATAATACATGAGTGGTACCCAGAGTTCCCTGTAAACTCGTCTGTGTCCTTGTACCTTTATATAGACACGAACTCCTCAGTGCTTCTAATATCCTTATAATTTACAGTAGGGATACATTATCCTTATAATACAGAGTGGTACCCGAGTTTCCTGTATAACTCAGTCTGTGTCCTTGTCCTTATATAGACACAGAAACTCCTCAGTGACTTCTATATTCCTTATAATTTACAGTATGGGGATACATTATCCTTATAATACATGAGTGGTACCCAGAGTTCCCTGTAACTCAGTCTGTGTCTTGTACCTTTATAAGACACGAACTCCTCAGTGACTTCTAATATCCTTATAATTTACAGTAGGGGATACATTATCCCTTATAATACAATTAGTGGTACCCAGAGTCCCTTTATAACTCAGTCTGTGTCCTTGTACTTTATTAACGGAACATAACTCCTCAGTGATTTCTATATCCCTTATAATTTAGCAGTAGGGATACATTATCCCTTATAATACATGAGTGGTACCCAGAGTTCCTGTATAACTCGTCTCTGTCCTTGTACCTTTATATGAGACACAGAACCCTCAGTGACTTCTAATATCCTTTAGATTACAGTAGGGGATACATTATCCTTTAAATACATGATGGTACCCAGAGTTCCCTGTATACTCAGTCTGTGTCCTTGTACCTTTATATAGGACACAGAACTCCTCAGTGACTTCTAATATCCTTATAATTTACAGTAGGGGGATACATTATCCTTATAATACATGGGTGGTACCCAGAGTTCCCTGTATAACTCAGTCTGTGTCCTTGTACCTTTATATAGGGACACAGAACTCCTCATTGACTTCTAATATCCTTATAATTTACAGTAGGGATAGCAGAAATTATCCCTTATAATACATGAGTGGTACCCAGAGGTTCCCTGTATAACTCAGTCTTTCCTTGTGACCGTGGGGAGATGGCACTGGTTATATGGAGTAGGCAGCGTGGATAACTTTTCCCGGGGGTAATAATATAGAGTGGGGTGAGCGTCTATATAAGCCAGCACGTGCCTTGAGTGTTAGTAGGGGTGTACAGTAGGAAAATCGAGGGTACCGGCCTGTAGGGTACTGTGGACCTTATGTGAGATGGTGTGTACCACAGAGGGGCAGTATAATACAGAGGTCCAGACCTTGTATAGACTCAGTCTGTGGTGCCTTGTAATATCTGGGTCAGACCGGGGTGGGGGGGGGGGGGGGGGGCTTAAATATAATACGCCCAGAGACGTACCGTCAGTGTCCTGACGTGGTCCTATAACTTATGATCCTGTATATACGAGGGGATGGACTAATACGGGGGATTATCCCTTTCATAAATACATGAGGGTGGTGGTACGTCCAGTCTGTGTCCTTTCCTTTATGATACTCAGGACTCCTGTAGGGTGCTCCTTGGTAGCTTATATTGAGTGAGGTACCCAGATCGCCTGTATACGTGACCGTGTGCTAGACTCAGTGGACTTCACGGATAATAAGAGGGCCTAGTAATTTACCTATAAGTGGGGTATAGCAGGGTTATGACCCTTATAATAGCTATAGGGTGTACCCATAGTTCCCTGTATGGACTCCTCAGTGTTCCTTGTACCAATTTAGTGACGTATGACAAGGCACCGAAGAGGGCGTCCCGGGGTCGTCAAATTGGGACTTCTAATAATCAAACTTATAATTACGAGTAGGGGATACATTACCCTTATAATCGCAGTGGGTACCCAGATTCCCTGGAGGTTAACTGCATTCTGTGGTCCTTGTACCGTTAATAAACACAAACTCCTCAGTGACTTTCTATATCCTTATTTTACAGTAGGGATACATTTCCCTTATAATACATGAGTGGTACCCAGAGTTCCCTGTATAACTCAGTCTGTGTCCTTGTACCTTTATATAGACACGAACTCCTCAGTTGACTTCTAATATCCTTATAATTTACAGTAGGGGATACATTATCCCTTATAATACATGAGTGTACCCAGAGTTCCCTGTATAACTCAGTCTGTGTCCTTGTCACTCTTATATAGGACCAAACTCCTCATGTGACTTTCTAAATATCCTTATAATTTACATAGGGGATAAAACATATACCCTTGATATACATGGTGTACCCGAGGTTCCCTGTATAACTCAGGCTGTGTCCTTGTACCTTATATAGACACAGAACTCCTCAGTGACTCTAATATCCTTATAATTTACAGTAGGGTACATATCCCTTAAATACATGAGTGGTACCAGAGTTCCCTGTATAACTCAGTCTGTGTCCTTGTACCTTTATAAGACACAGAACTCCTCAGTGACTTCTAATATCCTTATAATTTACAGTAGGGATACATTTCCCTTATATACATGAGTGGTACCAGAGTTCCCTGTATAACTCAGTCTGTTCCTTGTACCTTTATATAGACACAGAACTCCTCAGTGACTTCTAATATCCTTATAATTTACAGTAGGGGATACATTATCCCTTATAATACGAGTGGTACCCAGAGTTCCCTGTATAACTCAGTCTGTGTCCTTGTACCTTTATATGGACACAGAACTCCTCAGTGACTTCTAATATCCTTATAATTTACAGTAGGGGATACATTATCCCTTATAATACATAGTGGTACCCAAGTTCCCTGTATAACTCAGTCTGTGTCCTGTACCTTTATATAGACACGAACTCCTCATGACTTCTAATATCCTTATAATTTACAGTAGGGGAACATACTTACCTTATAATACATGAGTGGTACCCAAGTCCCTGTATAACTCAGTCTGTGTCCTTGTACCTTTATATATGACACAGAACTCCTCAGTGATTCTAATATCCTTATAATTTACAGTAGGGGATACATTATCCTTATAATACATGAGTGGTACCCAGAGTTCCCTGTATAACTCAGTCTGTGTCCTTGTACCTTATATAGACACAGAACTCCTCAGTGACTTCTAATATCCTTATAATTTACAGTGGGGATACATTATCCTTATAATACATGAGTGGTACCCAGAGTTCCCTGTTAAACCAGTCTGTGTCCTTGTACCTTTATATAGACACAGAACTCCTCAGTGACTTCTAATATCCTTATAATTTACAGTAGGGGATACATTATCCCTTATAATACATGAGGGTACCCAGAGTTCCTTGTATAACTCAGTCTGTGTCCTTGTACCTTTATATAGACACAGAACTCCTCAGTGACTTCTAATATCCTTATATTTACAGTAGGGGATACATTATCCCTATATACATGAGTGGTACCCAGAGTTCCCTGTTAACTCAGTCTGTTGTCTTGTACCTTTATATGACACCAGAACTCCTCAGTGACTTCTAATATCCTTATATTTACAGTAGGGATACATTTCCCTTATAATACATGAGTGGTATAAGCAAGCTATAAATCTTGGCGTACTTTGTTTCTTAATACGATATGAACTACCTTTACTGTATCCTTAACACTCCTCATGATTCTAACCCTGTAGTAATTAATAGGTGGGATGACACATCCTTATAAGTTAGGCGGAGTGGGGTCCCTTAGTTCGCCTGGTCATAACTGTCGTCCTGTAAATGCAAGTCTTCAGTGTACATCTTTAATGTAAGTGATACATCCTCTGAGTACCGCTTCTGTCTCTGTGTCGACTTAGAACGATTGTGCTAACTTAATACGTAGGATACATATCCTCAATACATGAGGGTACAATTCCTTAGCGTTTTCTGACTTTATAGCGCCTCGACTTCACTTGTACAGTAGACAGCCCTGTATAACTCCATAGATTACCAACAAGTTCCCTGAAACTCCCAAGTCCCGGTCCTGACCCCTTCTAATGAGAACGATACTCCTCCAGTGTCGAATATCTTATAATTCAGGCTAGGGATCTTATTTTAACTGATGTACTATGTCCTTTCTCTTGCGTGATCTTATTTTATCCCATCTGTGATGAATCTTATGATTAAGTAGGGGATACTTCCCTTAACGCATGTTTCGTGGTCTAGTATCCGAACGTAAACCAGGCTGGGCCTAGGTCAACTCTGACCAGAACACAACCTTAATGCACAGAACAATCACAGGTGACTCATATAATCCTTAAATCTTCAGTAGAAATACCCTTAGAATCATGGAACACCATATTCCCAGGTGTAGTAATCAGTACTGTGTTGGTGGTACCTGAAAAGACACAGAGAGTTCCTGACTTTACAGGTAAATACTAGGTAAATTTCACATGGTGGTGGACTACATTACCTTAGTAACAGGTGGGGAGGGTAGCGAAAGCTCTGATATAGACATGTGGCTTTACCTTTATTAGTACACAAACCTCGGCTAATAGTATACCGTAGGGATCACAACTCCAGCCGTTTAGTAATAAGTAAGGATGTGGTGAAGACCGAAGAGTCTTGTATAAGGCCAGTCTGGTCTGTACACATTAGTATAGATACAGGAAACAGCTCCAGTTCATGTTTAATACCGTACAGTAACAGTATTGGGTAAGTATGTATCCAATAAATACAGTGTACCAAGTTTACCCTTTAACCCAAGCTGGGATAGATATCTTAGGTATAACCAGCTTCCGCAGGTTATATCTAATAATCATATTTAAAAGTAGGATATGGTATCCCTTATAACAGTTGTATCGAAAAAACGGGTACTTTTATAAGAAAATGGAACCCTACGTTACTTTACCCATCTGATTGACGCATATGGATATAGTGTGCTGACAAATGACGCGATGGCCTTACCTTTCACTGCCCGACTGGGTTGTGACCTGGGAGTGAAATGGAGGTGGCATGGGCGAAGGGGCGACCTAATACCGTAAACTGCCAATCCAGAAAACGGAGACCCCCAGACCCACCCTTATAGCAGAGAATCTATCCCCACGGAAATTGCTGTGTTATCTTTGTACGCCATTGGATTTTTCGTACATGGTTGATTTGGCTGAAAGCACGTACGTAAGAATGCGGTGGTTATGACTAATACAACACAGGGATTGGAAAGGACCTAAGGTCAACACAAGAAGGGTTTAATAACTCCCAAAGGTATCCAGATATCCCAAGGGAGAACAGCTTCCAGCGGGGTTTGTAGACTAATCCCGTTAACGGGATTGGGGAGGAGGACCCAGGAATCTAAGGAAGGGTTACTTTTACCCAAGGGGATAGATACAGGGAACAGCTTCCAGCAGGGTGGTAGGACTAATACGTAAAGGGATTGGGGGGAGGGTGATGAAAGGGAATATAGGAAGGGTTACTTTAATAAACCCAAATGGGATAGATACGGGAACAGTCCTTCCAGCAGGGGGTGGTAGGACTATACAGTAAGGGATTGGGGGGTAGGGATGAGGGATACTAGTGAAGGGTTATTTACCCCACGTGGATATACAGGTAACAGCCTCTCACAGGGTGGTAGTCGACTAATACATAAGGGATTGGGGGAAGGATGAAAGGTGAAACATAGGAAGGGTTCTTTACCCAAAGGGGATGATACCGGAACACCTTCCAGCAGGGGTGGTAGGACTAATCACGTACAGGATTGGGAGGAGGATGAAAGGGAAACACTAGGAGAGGTTACTTTACCCAACAGGGATAGATACGGAACACCTTCCAGCGGGTGGTAGGACTAATTCAGTAAAGGGATTGGGGGGGAGGAGAAAGGGGAAACAAGGACGTGTTACTTTACCCAAGAGGTGAAGATACAGGGAACACCTCCAGCATGGGGTGGTATGCATGAATACCAGTAAAGGGATTGGGGATGAATGGAATGGAAAAGGAGTTCTACCGTATCGTCGGAACGCGAGCAGTGGGTTAGACATCTAGTATGGGCAGTAGGAACGAGAAGGTCTACCCAAAGTGGATAGATACAGGGAACAGCCTTCCAGCAGGGGTGGTAGACTAAAAAACGACATACTAGAAGATTTGGGAGGATGAAGGTGAACATAAGGCAGGGTACTTTCCCACAGGGGATAGATACAGGAACAGCCTTCCAGCAGGTGGTAGGACTATACATACAGGATGGGGGGGGGGATGAAAGGAGATATAAGGAATGGTTACTTTACCCAAAGGGATAGATACAAGGGAACACCTCCAGTCAGGTGGGTGGACTAATACAGTAAAGGGATTGGGGAGGAAGGGATGAAAGGGAAAACATAAGGAAGGGTATCACTTTACCACAATAGATAGATACATGGAACACCTTCCAGGCAGGGGTGGTAGACTAATACAGTACAGGGATTGGGGGTTCGGGATGAAGGGAACATAAGGAAGTGTATTACTTTACAACCCAAGGGGATAGAACAGGAAACAGTCCCTTCCAGCAGGGTGGGTAGACTAATACGTAAGTGATTGGGGGAGGGGGGGATGAAATGGACATATAGGAGGGTTACTTTACCCAAAGGGGATATATACAGGGAACAGCCTCATCAGGGGTGGTAGGACTAATAAGTAAGGGATTGGGGGGGAGGAAGGATGAAAGGGAACATAAGGAAGGGTTAACTTTACCAAGGGGATCATAAGGGAACAAGCCTCCAGCAGGGTGGTAGGACTAATACATAAAGGTGATTGGGGATGAAGGATGAAAGGGAACATAAGGAAGGGTTTTACTTTACCCAAAGGGGATAGATACAGGGAACAGACCTTCCAGTCAGGGGGGTAGGACTAATACATTAAATGGATTGGGGGTGAAGTGGATGAAAGGGAAATATCAGGAAGGTTCTACTTTACCAAAGGTGGATAGATAAGGACAGCCTTCCACAGGGGTGGTAGGACTAATACAGTAAAGGGATGGGGAGGAAGATGAAGCAGACCTAAGGAAGGGTTACTTTACCCAAAGGGATAGATACAGGAACAGCCTTCCGCAGGTGGTGGTAGGAACTAATACAGTAAAGGTGATTGTGGGGTGAAAGATGAAAGGGAACATAAGGAAGGGTTACTTTACCCACAAGGGATAGATACAGGGACATCCTTCATGCAGGTGTGGTAGGACTATACATAAAGGATTGGGGAGAAGGATAAAAGAACATAAGGAAGGGTTTACTTTACCCAAAGGGATAGAACCGGGAACGCCCTTCCAAGGGTGGGTAGGATCTAATACAGTAACGGTATTGGGGAGGAATGGATGACAGGAACCATAACGAGGGTTACTTACCCAAAGGGATAGATACAGGAACCAGCCTTGCCAGCAAGGGGTGGTAAGACTAATACAGTAAAGGATTGGGGAGGAGGATAAGGGAACATAAGGAAGGGTTACTTTACACAAAGGGGATAATCTGGTGAACAAGCCTCCAGCGGGGTGTTATGACTAATACAGTATGCGGATATAGGGGGGAAGATGAAGGGAACATCAAGGAAGGGTTACTTTACCCAACCGAGGGATAGATACGGTAAGCAGCCTTCAGCAGGGGTTGTAGGATAAACAGTAAAGGATTGGGTGGGAAGAATGAAAGGGCACATAAGGAAGGGTTACTTTAGCCCAATGGGGATAGTATACAGGGAACCGCACTTCCAGCAGGTGTGGTAGGACTATACATAAAGGGATTGGGGGTGAAGGATGAAAGGGAACATCAGAAAGGTGTCTTTACCCAGGGGATAGATCAGGACAGCTCCAGCCGGGGGTAGATTACTACAGTCAAGGCTTGGTGGAGGAGATGAAAATGGAACATAATTAAAAAAAAAGGGTTACTTACCCAACAGGGGATAGGTAGTTGGAACAGCCTCCAGCGGGTGGTAGCGAATACAAGTAAAGGGATTGGGGAGAAGATGAAAGGGACCATAAGAAGGGTTACTTTACTCGCAAAGGGGAATAGATACAGGAACAGCCTTCCAGCATGGGGGTAGTGAATATACAGTAAGGTGATTGGGGAGTAAGGATGAAAGGGAACACTAAGGAAGGGTTACTTTACCAACGAGGGATACGATACAGGAACAGCCTTCCAGCATGGGGTTGGTTAGGATTAATAACGTAAAGGGATTGGGGAGGAAGGCTGAAAGGACCATAAGGAATGTTTACTTCCCAAAGGGATAGATACAGGGACCATCCTTCCAGCAGGGGTGGTAGACTAAATACATTAAAGGTTTGGGGGGAAGATGCAAGGGAACATCAGGAAGGGTTACTTAACTCCCAAGGGATATACAGGGAACAGCCTTCCAGGCAGGTGGTAGGACTAACTACAGTAACGGGATTGGGTGGTGGATGAGCAGGGAACCTAGAGGACGGGTGTACTTTACCCCAAGGGATAGATACAGGGAAACCTTCCACAGGGGTGGTAGGATCTATACCGAAAAGGGATTGTGGGAGGAGGATACAGGGACATAAGGAAGGTTACTTTACCCAAAGGGGATATGATACAGGGAACAGACCTTCCAGCAGGGTTTGATATTAATACAGTAAAGGGATTGGGGAGGAGGATGAAAAGGGACATAAGAGGTACTTACTACCCAAAGTGGTAGATACGGGAACCAGCCTCCAGCAGGGGTGGATAGGCACTAATACATTAAAGGACTTGTGGGGAAATGAAATGGAAATAGGAAGGGTTACTTTACCCAAGGGATAGATACAGGAACAGCCTTCCCAGCAGGGGTGGTAAGACTCTAATCAGAGTAAAGGGATGGGGAGGAAGGATGAAAGGGACCATAAGGAAGTGGTTACTTTACCAAAGGGGATAGATCACAGGGAACAGCCTTCCAGCCGTGGGTGAGGACTAATACAGTAAAGGGATTGGGGAGAAGGATGAAATGGAACATAAGGAAGGTTACTTTACCCAAGGGGATAGATACGCGGAACAGCTTCAGCAGGGTTGTGGTAGGGACCATACAGTAAGGACTTGGTGAGGGAGATGAAGACCTATAAATGGAATAGTTTCTACCCAAAGGTATAGATACGGGAAAGCCTTCCACCAGGGGTGGTAGGATAATACAGTAAAGGGATTGGGGCAGGTAAGGGATGAAAGGGACCATACAGGAAGGGTGTCTTTACCCCAAAGGGTTTAGATACAGGGAACAGCCTTCCAGCATGGTGTAGACTACTACGAAAGGAAATACCCAGTTTTTATTTGACATTGAGGATTTAAGGTGTACCCTTGGTGTCTTTCTACCCTAATAATAATTAAAGGCACAGATATAATTTTCGCTATCTTGTCCGTTTGGAGTTGTAGCGATGGGGAAGTATCTGTTCAGGTTGGCACACAGACACTGGTAAAATCATTGGCAAAGACCCTGATAACTGGTTGGCACCCAGACACTGGTAAAATCATTGGCACAGGCTCTGATAAATGTTTGGCACACAGACACTGGTAAAATCATTGGCAAAGACCCTGATAAATGGTTGGCACCCAGACACTGGTAAAATCATTGGCACAGGCTCTGCTACAGGTTAGAAATGTTTGGCACACCAGGGACACTGGTCAAATAATGGGCACAGGCTCTGATAAATGTTTGGCACACAGACACTGGTAAAATCATTGGCAAAGACCCTGATAAATGGTTGGCACCCAGACACTGGTACAATCACTGGCAAAGTCTCTGATAAATGGTTGGCACCCAGACACTGGTAAAACCATTGGCACAGACTGGTAAATGATTGGCACACAGACACTGGTAAAATCATTAGAAAGGACTCTGATAATTGGTTGGCACACAGACTCTGATAAAATCATTGGCACAGACTCTGATAAATGGTTGGCACCCAGACACTGCTAAAATCAATCATCCAACCCCAAGCAATGTAGGCAGAGCAGATTGTTAAATAAAATTTATACATACAATTTGTAAGTATACACAGCATACTGTCTGTAGCTGGCTGCTGGCTGGATCATGAATGGAAGAGAATACCTTTATTCTGGTTCTTTCTAATTCCATCCCCCGGGCTGCACCAATAGCATGGGCTGGCACTATGACACGCACGATGCATCATTGTGAGTGACGCACACCGCAGCAGATGGCCTTAGGGACTGATGTTGTGATGCGACAACGTCATATGAGTAATTTAGGGCCCGATAAACTTCTGTGTTCGGAAGTCAGCCCCAACATTCTTTTAGTAGCCTGGGGTCTGCAGCCCCCAGGAGTACCTCCTTTCTCCCCTGATGGTGGCACTGGAAACCGTTTTAATACATTAGCCTTCTCTACATTCTCTATAACCATCTTAGCCCCTTTATTTTATGGCTCCACATTCCCTGTCCTCATCTTTTTACTATCAATATACTTAAAAACATTTTAGGGCTGTCTTGCTTTGTTCAGCTATCCTTATTTCATTTTCTATTTTCTTTTCTTCAATCCTTAATATGTTTTTTTATAGTTTATTAAGGATTGTGCTGTTCCCTTTTTGGGTTTGTTCACATTATACATGATGTGGGCAGGCAGTAGATGGGCAGTAGACAGGCAGTGCCAGGTGTGGACTGTAAAGGGGCAGTAGACAGGCAGTGCCAGGTGTGGACAGTAGATGGGCAGTATACTGGCAGTGCCAGGTGTGGGAGGCAGTAAATGGGCAGTAGACAGGCAGCGCCAGGTGTGAACAGTAGATGGACTGTATACTGGCAGTGCCAGGTATGGGAGGCAGTAGATGGGCAGTAGACAGGCAGTGCCAGGTGTGGACAGTAGAGGGGCAGTACACAGGCAGTGCAAGGTGTGGGCCGGCGGAAGTTGCTAATAACGGGGAGATCTGAATAACCTGCTCTATCTCTTGCTTGTAGAACAGTGACAAGAATGTCCTATTTGTCTTTCCAAGGACCTTTATTACCGCCATGGAGCGAGCTGTAAAAACAACACACACACATACTGTGATTTTTATGAGTCCAGATTGTGTTTATTCAATGATATGGTTGAAGTGCTGATAAATCCTCCACATTAGAAATGAATAAAGCTGGGTACACACATTACCGATAAAGGGCCAATCCCATCTGTACCGTGTCAGTGATTAATAAGGGGGTAGGAGATTGATTAAGTTTGTACAGACAAGGGCAGTGACCATTGGTCACAAACCCTGATATTCAAATTCACAAGGTAAATATTACTTGTTTTATTCTGCATTGTTTACGGGCATAGCTGAGCCTACAGCTCCATTACCTACCTCTCCATAACCTACCTCTCCATTACCTACCTCTCCATTACCTACCTCTCCATTACCTACCTCTCCATAACCTACCTCTCTATTACCTACCTCTCCATTACCTACCTCTCTATTACCTACCTCTCCATTACCTACCTCTCCATAACCTACCTCTCTATTACCTACCTCTCCATTACCTACCTCTCCATTGCCTATCTTTCCATAACCTACCTCTCTATTACCTACCTCTCCATAACCTACCTCTCCATTACCTACCTCTCCATAATCTACCTCTCCATTACCTACCTCTCCATAATCTACCTCTCCATTACTTACCTTTTCATTTCCCACCATTCCATTACCTACCTCTCCATTATCTACCTTTCCATTACCTACCTTGCCATTACCTACCTCTCCATTACCTACCTCTCCATAATCTACCTCTCCATTAACTACCTCTCCATAATCTACCTCTCCATTACTTGCCTTTTCATTTCCCACCATTCCATTACCTACCTCTCCATTACCTACCTTTCCATTACCTATATCTCCATTACCTACCTCTCCATTACCAACCTTTCCATTACATATATCTCCATTACCTACCTCTCCATTACCTACCTTTCCATTACTACCTCTCCATTACCTACCTTTTCCATTACTACCTTCTCCATTCTCCATTACCTACCTTTCCATTACTACCTCTCCATTACCTACCTTTACATTACCTACATTTCCATTATTCATTGTCTGTGAACAGACAAATAAAAATCTTTCAGGACAGTGAGAATCCATTTCCATCAGTCACCCAGTGGGCACAGCCAGGAGAAGGGGGCACAGGAGCTCTCCATTGGGTTGCCCCGTCTCACCCCCCTGCAAAAGGCACAATACTAAAGGGGAACTTCACACGCAAGTGAATTTTCCCCGTGATATTGAGAGGGTTAAAGTTTTACTTTATGGCAATGCTGTACTCCTAGTAACCATCTGTTTAACCCTGAATTAAGTCATAAATGCCTCTCCCACATTGATTTAAAAAAAACCCTAATAAATGATTGAAATGCAATAATGTTTTCTTTACGTGTGCCATGAAATAGCATCTTCTTATTTTACCTATGACAGAAATAGCCTCCTCCCAGAAAACCACTGTGGATGAAGCACAGGTAGGGGCCCCATCATAGTTTTGCTGGGGGGCCCCAGTGATTCCTAGTTAAGTCACTGCAATGTGGCATTGTTCCAGCTGATTGACCAGTTAATAGTAAACTTAACGCTCCTTTTGATTGCTCAACAATTGATTAAAGGTGGGTGGGCGTCCGAACCTGTGTGTGTACTATAGTAGGACAGAGCCACAATTTTACTGTGCGACACTAATAGTGGGTGACAAGTTGCCGCACTGCTCATGCTAGATTCTTTGCGGTGCGGAACCAATAACAAACTATAGTAACAAGTGACTTTTCCAAATTATACTGTGTATATTGTACAGGACAAATGCAATCTTACTGCAAACAATTCTCACTCTTAGGAGACTTTCAGGTCATTTTCCTTTAGTGAATGGTGCCACCTTATGGGCTTTTAAAGCATTACACAGCGTGCAGAGCCACAGCGCCACCTGTAGACTGGCTACACTAAGCCTTCATCCATATGGAGTAGGCTACTGTGGGCCGTATTCAATTATCCGCAGTATCGGAAACTCCCAATACTGAAGCTTATTGTAAAAGTACGACCACGGCAGCTAATCTACTCCGGCCATCGTACATTTACAATCGCTCGTTCGTACGATACCATGCAGTGGTAGAATGTCATTTTTGCGATTGTGTTCGTAATGTTAGCAATCGTTAAAGGCGCGCAATCGCTATTTTGAAATTCCCCACCTATCTTCATGGATTTCAGCTTCAACGGAAATCTTTCTGATTTTCCAATGGTATCTCCTTCCTTCTCTCTCTATATCTGCCTTGCCCGATCATAGTTTAATCCATGGACCAGTCCATGTCGCCTATCGGAAACATGAAAAAATATCAGTGCCTTTTTGTTTCACCTCCATTGACCAACAGTCCTTTTTTTTTAAATGCCACAGTCGGAAAATAACGTGCTTTGTATACCAACTGCCTGGCTACATTTCCACGCAATCTGCATCTCTGATCCTTTAACCATCAATTATACCCAACCCCAATCTGCACGGGGCAGGAATTCGATTGCGTGCCAGCTCTGGAAAGTACAAAGCAATCCAGGAAAGGTGGGTGAGGAGGGAGGTGTCCCATTCTGTGCCTGCACAGACAGGTACTAACAAATAACAAGATCTTGGCACCTGATGCTGAACTTGGAAAACTTTAAAACAATATTTCCACTATTATAACTGTAGGACTAGCAGAGTACCAGGCGTTGCCCATTTCTCCATCCACCAACAGCCCAAAGATCAGATTAGAGTCCTGTGTGGGTCTCATTTTTCAGACCCACAATTCTAAGCCCATTACCTGCATCCAAAATTAAACGTAACCCGACTGCTTTGCTGTAGTCAGACTCACAACCTGAGATCAAACAGACCTGCAAGCAGACCCACACCCACTGATACAGACCTGAACCCTGCAGCAACGCAGACCCAAAATGTAATAAACCTGCACCCTCAACCAGCCCAACTCACTGTGGTTTTCCCAAACCCGACCTGACCCAATGCAGGACTCATCCCCAATTAACCTAGGCGATTACTCGATTCACCACCAGATGGCAGCACATCAAAAAAGTAGCATATGATTTTTTTCCGGGTCCTGAGAATTTGTATACCAAGTCTAATCAAATCGTCCCAGCCAGCTGGAGGTTTTCCTTGGATTTACTCACATACATTGACTTTTATAGTTCAGAACGAAGTTTAAAATGGGGCACTCCAGGGTCTTTTTATAACATTATTTATCACAGTTACACCCCCAAAAAGGGGCCCAATATAGCTACAGGGAATCAGATTCCATATATATCTGCAGGAAGTGAGGTCCCTTATATAGAGAACCCAAATGTATTAATAAATACACACAATAAGTTATACCCTCATACTGTACTGTCTAATGGAAACACTATGGCAGCTCCCACCCATATGTATAAATATAAATATACAGAGAAGGAATGTTCTGTACACACAATAAGCTATACCCTCATACTGTACTGTCTAAGGGAAACCATATGGCAGCTCCCCCCCATATGTATAAATATACAGAGAAGGAATGTTCTGTACATACAATAAGCTATACCCTCATACTGTACTGTCTAAGGGAAACAATATGGCAGCTCCCACCCATATGTATAAATATAAATATACAGAGAAGGAATGTTCTGTACATACAAAGATATACCCTCATACTGTACGTCTAAGGGAAACAATATGGCAGCTCCCACCATATGTATAAATATACAGAGAAGGAATGTTCTGTACATACAAAAGCATACCATCATAATGTACTGTCTAAGGGAAACAATATGGCAGCTCCCACACATATGTATAAATATACAGAGAAGGAATGTTCTGTACATACAATAAGCTATACCCTCATACTGTACTGTCTAATGGAAACACTATGGCAGCTCCCACCCATATGTATAAATATAAATATACAGAGAAGGAATGTTCTGTATATACAATAATCTATACCCTCATACTGTACTGTCTAAGGGAAACAATATGGCAGCTCCCACCCATATGTATAAATATACAGAGAAGGAATGTTCTGTACACACAATATATACCCCTCAACTGTACTGTCTAAGGAAACACTATGGCAGCTCCCACCATATGTATAAATATTACAGAAGAAGTGTTCTGTACACCAATAAGCTATACCCTCATACTGTACTGTCTAAGGGAAACAATATGGCAGCTCCCACCCATATGTATAAATATACAGAGAAGGAATGTTCTGTACACACAATAAACTATACCCTCATACAGTACTGTCTAAAGGAAACACTATGGCAGCTCCCACCCATATGTATAAATATACAGAGAAAGATTGTTCTGTACACACAATAAGCTATACCCTCATACTGTACTGTCTAAGGGAAACACTATGGCAGCTCCCACCCATATGTATAAATATACAGAGAAGGATTGTTCTGTACACACAATAATCTATACCCTCATACTGTACTGTCTAAGGGAAACAATATGGCAGCTCCCACCCATATGTATAAATATACAGAGAAGGAATGTTCTGTACATACAATAAACTATACCCTCATACAGTACTGTCTAAGAGAAACACTATGGCAGCTCTCACCCATATGTATAAATATACAGAGAAGGAATGTTCTGTACACACAATAAGCTATACCCTCATACTTTACTGTCTAAGGGAAAAGATATGGCAGCTCCCACCCATATGTATAAATATACAGAGAAGGAATGTTCTGTACATACAATAATCTATACCCTCATACTGTACTCTCTAAGGGAAATAATATGGCAGCTCCCACCCATATATATAAATATAAATATACAGAGAAGGAATGTTATGTATACACAAGCTATACCTTTATACTGTACTGTCTAAGGGAAACAGTATGGCAGCTCCCACCCATATGTATAAATATAAATATACAGAGAAAGAATGTTCTGTACACACAATAAGCTATACCCTCATACTGTACTGTCTAAGGGAAACACTATGGCAGCTCCCACCCATATGTATAAATATACAGAGAAGGAATGTTCTGTACACACAATAACCTTTACCCTCATACTGTACTAAGTGAAACAATATGGCAGCTCCCACCCATATATATATAAATATACAGAGAAGGAATGTTATGTACACACAATAAGCTATACCCTCATACTGTACTGTCTAAGGGAAACAATATGGCAGCTCCCACCCACATGTATAAATATAAATATACAGAGAAGGAATGTTCTGTACATACAATAAGCTATACCCTCATACTGTACTGTCCATGGGAAACAATATGGCAGCTCCCACCCATATGTATAAATATACAGAGAAGGAATGTTCTGTGCACACAATAAGCTATACCCTCATACTGTACTGTCTAAGGGAATCAATATGGCAGCTCCCACCCATATATATAAATATACAGAGAAGGAATGTTCTGTACATACAATAATCTATACCCTCATACTGTACTGTCTAAGGAAACAATATGGCAGCTCCCACCCATATGTATAAATATACAGAGAAGGAATGTTCTGTACATACAATAAGCTATACCCTCATACTGTACTATCTAAGGGAAACAATATGGCAGCTCCCACCCATATGTATAAATATAAATATACAGAGAAGGAATGTTCTGTACACACAATAAGCTATACCCTCATACTGTACTGTCTAAGGGAAACAATATGGCAGCTCCCATCCATATGTATAAATATAAATATACAGAGAAGGAATGTTCTGTACACACAATAATCTATACCCTCATACTGTACTGTCTAAGGGAAACAATATGGCAGTCCCACCCATATGTATAAATATAAATATACAGAGAAGGAATGTTCTGTACACACAATAAGCTATACCCTCATACTGTACTATCTAAGGGAAACAATATGGCAGCTCCCACCCATATATATAAATATACAGAGAAGGAATGTTCTGTACACACAATAAGCTATACCCTCATACTGTACTGTCTAAGGGAAACAATATGGCAGCTCCCACCCATATGTATAAATATAAATATACAGAGGAATGTTCTGTACATACAATAAGCTATACCCTCATACTGTACTATCTAAGGGAAACACTATGGCAGCTCCCACCCATATATATAAATATACAGAGAAGGAATGTTCTGTACACACAATAAGCTACACCCTCATACTGTACTATCTAAGGGAAACACTATGGCAGCTCCCACCCATATATATAAATATACAGAGAAGGAATGTTCTGTACATACAATAATCTATACCCTCATACTGTACTGTCTAAGGGAAACAATATGGCAGCTCCCACCCATATGTATAAATATACAGAGAAGGAATGTTCTGTACATACAATAAGCTATACCCTCATACTGTACTGTCTAAGGGAAACACTATGGCAGCTCCCACCCATATGTATAAATATAAATATACAGAGAAGGAATGTTCTGTACATACAATAAGCTATACCCTCATACTGAATTGTCTAAGGGAAACAATATGGCAGCTCCTACTCATATGTATAAATGTACAGAGAAGGAATGTTCTGTACACACAGAAAGAAACAACACCATATAATTCACTTTAATATAAAATAGCAAAACAAATTGCCAACTGTATTCCTATCAGTTAAAAAATATATATATCCTGTAGTGAATTAAAGCCCAGCAGGTCCTGTTATACAGAATCGAATTGAAGTCTCATGGTTTAGTCTTTATTAATAGTGTGTAACAGTGGTTCCTACATTCCCATTTAATCCTAGGGTCCATTGGGAAGAGCTGATCCCATCCCATTCACTTCCAAGGTTTTTATATGTCCTCCAATGATGAAATCCCAAGATTTTTCTTAACCCCAGGTCCGTACTTTAGGATCAGCTTTGCTGGTGTCCGGTGATCCCAAGTAAACCATTTTCTCCGGTTCCAAGAGGAACATGAAGCAGAGGTTACACCCCAACATGGAGACCAATGGTAGGAAAGCCAAGCCATAACCGAACCCCCTGAATGATCGGCCAACGGCGAAGGACAGCCAGTAGATTAGTCTGGAACCAACAAGAAGATATCATTAGGGAAACGAAGAGTGAGTAACATGGGCTCCCAAACAGAGAACGATAGAGAAGATAGAAGAAAGAGATACGGGAGAGATGTCCGACTATGGTGGTGACATCAGGGCCACAAGATATAGAGAGAGAAGAAAGAAGATTCAATTGGAAAATCGGAAAAGAAGATTGAGAGTTAATGTTGTCCTGTTAGAGAAAAATAAATTAAGGTCTTGAGGCAATGAATGGGGTGAAGGGGATAGAGAAAGGGGAAAGCAGCTGGTCCTGAAGTCAATGAGAACTACAGTTCCCAGAATTACTTATCTTATCTACAGGAGGTCAGTTTCACTAGATACCTACAGGAGGTCAGTTTCACTAGATACCTACAGGAGGTCAGTTACCCTAGATATCTACAGGAGGTCAGTTTCCCTAGATATCTACAGGAGGTATATAAAGTATATATAAAGTATCGGGAGATCGTTAGTGACCGCCATTAACTCCCATATAAAGTATAGAGAGTACATAGTGACCGCCATACTCCCTATATAAATATATATTAAAGTATAGAGAACGTAGTTGAACGCCATTACTCCCTATATAAAGATATATAAAGTATAGAGGAACGTTAGTGACGGCCACTCCCTATATAAAGTATATAATAAAGTATAGAGAGAACGTTAGGGACCGCCCTATCCCTATATAAAGTATATATAAAGTATAGAGGAGAATTTTGTGACGCCATACTCCCATATAAAGTATATATAAGTATAGAGAACGTTAGTGACTGCCATACTTCCCATATAAGTATATATAAAAGTATAGAGAGAAACGTTAGTGACAGCCATGACTCCCTATATAAAGTATTATAAAAGTATAAGGCGAATGTTAGTGACCGCATATCCACTATAAAAGATATATAAAGTATAGAAGAACGTTAGGGGACTGCCAACTCCCTATATAAAGTATATAGTAAAGTATAGGGAGAACGTTAGTGACCCGCCATACTCACTTATAAAGGATATATAAAGTATAGAGAGAACGTTAGTGACCGCCATACTCCCTTATATAAAAGTATATAGAAAGTATAAGGAGAAGAGAACGTTAGTGACCGCCAACTCACTATAGAAAAGGAATTAAAGTATAGAGAGAAACGTTAGTGACTGCCATACTCCTATATAAAAGTATATATAAAATATAAGGAGAACTTAGTGACCGCCCCATCCTCACTAGATAAACGTTATTATAAAGTATGTAGACGAAGCGTTAGTGACTGCCATACTCCCTCTATAAATATATATAAAGTATAGAGAGAACGTTAGTTGACCGCCATACTCAATATATAAAGTATATATAAAGTATTAGAGAGAACGTTAGTGACCCGCATACTCCTATATAAAGTAATATAAAGTATAGAGAGAACGTTAGTGACGCCAGCTCCTATGATAAAGTATATATAAAAGTAGTTAGAGAGACGTTAGTGACCGCCATACTCCCTATTATAAAGCATATATAAAGTATAGAGGAGAACGTTAGTGACCGCCCATACTCCCTTATATAAAGTATATATAAAGTTTAGAGAGAACGTTAGTGACCGCCATACTCCCTTATATAAAGTATATAAAAGTATAGAGAGAACGTTAGTGCACGCCATACTCCCTTTATATAAGTATATAAAAAGTTATAGAGGAAAACGTTACTGACCGCCATACTCCCTATATAAGTATTATAAAAGATAGGGGAACGTTAGTGACGCAATACTCCCTATATAAAGTATATATAAAATTTAGGGAGGCACGTTAGTGCGCCATACTCCCCTATATAAAGTATAATTAAAAAGTATTATAGAAGAGAACGTTTAGTGACGGGCCATATACCTATACTAAAGTATATATAAAAGTATAGGGAGATCGTTAGTGCCGCCCATACTCCCTTATAAGTATAGACTTACATTAGTGACCGCATACTCCCTATATAAAGTATATAAAAGTATAGAGAGAACTTAGTGAACGCCATACTCCCTTATAAAAGGATATTATAAAAAGTTATATATGACGGCTGTAGAAATCGTTAAGTAGGACGGACAATTACTCTCGGACTACACATAGAGTGATGCAACGTGTTAGTGACGGCGCTAGTCCCGTGAGACGATATGTTATGTATCTTAATCAAGGAGAGAAGCACCACTAGAAGTTAGAGAGCTGGGCTGGAGGGTGGAGAACGTTAGTGACCGCCATTACTCCCTATCTAAAGTATATTAAAGGATAGAGAACGTTAGTGACTGGCCATACTTCCCATATAAAGTATATATATAAAGTATAGAGGAGAACGTTAGTGACCAGCCATTACTCCCTATAGTAAAGTATATATAAAGTATAAGGGAGAACGTTAGTGACCGCCATACACTATAAAGTATATATAAAGTATAGAGAGAACGTTAGTGACGGCCCATTACTCCCTATTTAAAGTATCTATAAAGTATAGGGAGAACGTTAGTGACCGCCATACTCCCTATATAAAGATATATCACACACGGCATAGAGAGGAACGTTAGTGACGGACATACTCCCATATACAAGTATAATAAAAGTAAGGGAGAACGTTAGTGACCGAAATACTCCCTATATATAAAGTATATATAAAGATAGATTGAGAACGTTAGTGACGGCCTACTCCCTATATAAAGATATATAAAAAAGTATAGGGAGAAGGAGACACGTTAGTGACCGCCATATCCTATATTTTAAAAAGTATATTAACAGTATAGAGAGAACGGTTAGTGCCGCCACACTCCCTATATAAAGTAGATATAAAGTATAGAGGAACATTAGTGACCGCCATTTACTCCTATATAAAAGTAATAATAAACTATAGGGCGACGTTAGTGACCCGCACATACTCCCATCTAAAGTCTATATAAAGATAGAGAGAACGTTAGTGACGGGCCATTACTCCCTAATAAAGTATATATTACACTATAGGAGATCGTTAGTGACCGCCATACTCCCTATATAAAGTATAGAGAGGTACATTAGGTGACGCCATACTCCCTATAAAAGTATATAAAAGTATAGAGGTACGTTAGTGAACGCCATCTCCCTATATAAAGGCTATATAAAGTATAGATGAGACCGTTTGTGTGACGGCCATACTCCCTATATAGTATAAAGTATAGAGGAGAGAAGTTAGTACCGCATACTCCCTATATAAAGAATAATATAAAGTATAGAGAGAACGTTAGTGACCGCCATACTCCCGATATAAAGTATATATAAAGTATAGAGAACGTTAGTGACGGCCATACTTCCCATATAAGATATATAAAGTATAGAGGTGCGAACGTTAGTGACAGCCATCCTCCCTAATAAAGTATATATAAAGTATAAGGAGAATGTAGTGACCGCCATACCTCACTATATAAAGTATATCTAAAAGTATAGAGAAAGACCTTAGTGACTGCCATACTCCCTATATAAAGTTATTATATAAAGTCTAGAGAGACGTTTAGTGACCGCCATACTCCCTATATAAAGTATATATAAAGTATAGAGAGAACGTAGTAAACGCCATACTCCCATATAAAGTATATATAAAGTATAGAGAAAACGTTACTGACCGCCTAATCCCTATATAAAAGTATATATAAAGATAGGGAGAACAGTTAGTGAACCGCCATACTCCCTATATCAGTATAATAAAATTAGAGAGAACGTTAGTGACCGCCATACTCCCTATCAAAGTATATATTAAAGTATAGAGGAGCAACGTTATGACGGCCATACTACCTATATAACGTATATATAAAGTAGAGGGCGATCGTTAAGTGACTGCCATACTCCCTATAAAAGTATAGAGAGACATTAGTGACCGCCCATACTCCCTATATAAAGTTATATAAGTATAGAGAGAACGTTAGTGACCGCCATACTCCCTATATAAGTATTAGAAAGTAATAAGGAAGAACGTTACTTGGACGCTCATACTCACCTATATAACAGTATATATAAAGGTATGAGAGATGTGAGAAGTTAGTGACCGCCATTGCCCTATTAAAGTATATATAAAGTATAACGGACGTTAGTGACGCCATACTCCCTAGATAAAGTTATATATAAAGTATAGAGAGAACGTTAGTGACCGCCATACTGCGAGTGATATAAAGTTAGAGAGAACGTTAGTGCCCGCCATACGCCCTATATAGAAAGATATATAAAGTATATAGGAGAGTTAGTGACCGCCTACTCCTATATAAAGTATATATATAAAGTATAGAGAGAACGTAGTGACCGCCATATCCCATATAAAGTATATATAAAGATAGAGAGAAGTGAGTGAACGCATACTCCTATATAAAGTAATATATAAAGTATAGAGAAAGAGTTGACCCGCCATACCCCTATAAAGTATTATATATAAAGTATAGGAGAAAACGTTTAGTGACCGCCAAACTCCCTAACTATAAAGTATATATTAAATATAGGAGAACGTTAGGTGTAGTGACCGCCATACTCCCTATATAAAGTATATTAAAAGTATAGAGAGAACGTTAGTGACGGCCATACTACCTATATTAGTATAGAAAGTAAGGAGATCGTTAGTGACATCCATGAATCCCGATAAAAGGATAGAGAGTACATTAGTGACGCCATTACTCCCCTATATAAAGTATATATAAAGTATAGAGAGACTTAGTGACCGCCTACTCCTATATAAAGGAGATAAAAGATAAGTGAGAACGTTAGTGACCGCCATACTCACTATAAAGGTTATATAAAGTATAGAAGGAACGTAAGTGACCGCCTCATACTCCCTATATAAGTTATATATCAAGGATAGAGAGAAAGTAGTGACGCCATACTCCCTTATATAAAGTAATAAAAGTATAGAGGAGAACGTTGTGACCGCCAATCCCTATATAAAGTATATATAAAGATGTAGAGAGAACGTTTATGACCGCCATACTCCTATATAAAGTATTATATAAAGTATAGGGAGAACGTTAGTGACCCGCCCATACTCCCTTATATAAAGTATATATAAAGTATTGTAGACGAGAACGTTAGTGGACCCAAAATACTCCCTATATAAATAAGTAATATAAAGATAGAGAGAACGTTAGTGAACGCCATTACTCCCACATATAAAAGTATATATAAAGTATAGAGAAAACGTTACTGACCGCCATCTCCTATATAAAGTAATATAAAGTCTAGGTGAGAGAACGTTATGTGACCGCCATATCCCTATCTAAGTATATTATAACGATAGAGCGACGTTAGTGACGCCAACTCCCTATATAAAATTACAGGGAGAACGGTAGTGACCGCCATACTCCCTATATAAGTATATGATAAAGTATAGAGAGAACGTTAGTGACCGGCATACTACCTATATAAAGTAATATATAAAGTATAAGGAGGAACGTTAGGTTGGCGACCGCCATACTCCCTATATAAAGTATAGGATAAGTATAGATGAGGAAGAACGTTAGTTACCGCCATAAGGCCCTATATAAAGTATATATAAAGTATAGAGAGAACTGTAGGACGCCATACTCCCTATATAACATCCATATAACGATAGAGAGAACGTAGTGACCGCCGACTCCCTATATAAGTATATATAAAGTATAGAGGCGAACGTTAGTTGACCGCCCATACTCCCTAGTATAAAGTATATATAAAGTATAGAGATGAACGCAAGTGAACCGCCATACTCCCTATAAAAGTATATATAAAGTTATAGGGAGAAAGTTAGTGACCGCCCATTATACTCCCTATATAAGTTATTATAAAAGTATAGAAGAGAAAAGTAGTGAACCCCCATACTCCCTCTAAAGTATAATTAAAGTATAGAGAGAACGTTAGTGACAGCCATACTTCCCTATATAAAGTATATAAAGATAGGAAGACGTAGTGACCGCCAACTCCCTATATAAACTATTAGAAAGTAGAGGGAGAACGTTAGTGACCGCATACGCCCTATATAAAGTATAGGGAGAACGTTAGGACGCCATACTCCCTATATAAAAGTATATATAAAGTATAGAGAGAAGTTAGTGACAGCCATACTCACTATATAAAGGAGATATAAGTATAAGGAGAACGTTAGTTGACCGCCATCACTCCCAATAAAGTATGTATAGAAGGTATGGGGAGAACGTTAGGTGACCGCCAACTCCCGATATCAAGGTATATATAAAGTATAGAGAGAACGTTAGGACCGCCATACTCCCATTAAAGTATATATAAAGTATAGAGAAGAACGTTAGTGATACGCCATATCCCTATATAAAGTATAGAGAGGAATCGTTTAGTGACGGCCTACTTCCCTATATAAGTATTATAAAGTTATAGAGAGAAACGTTAGTGACCGCCTACTCCCTATTAAAGTATACTAAAGTATAGAGAGAACGTTAGTGGACCGCCATACCACAATCTTCTAACTGATTATATAAAGTATTAGCGAGAACGTTAGTGACGCCATACTCCCTATATAAAGTATATAGAACAGTATAGATGAGAACGTTTAGTGACCACCATACTCCTATATAAAAGATATTATAAAAGTATAGAGAGACGTTAAGTGACCGCCATCTTTCCATATAAAGTTATATATAAAGATAAGGAGAACATTAGTGACAGCCATACTCCCTATATAAAAGTATATATAAAGTATAGAGGAATGTAGTGACCGCCATTACTCCCTATATAACGTTATATAAAAGTATAGAGAGAACATAGTGACAGGCCAAACCCCTATATAAAGTATATATAAAGTATAGAGAGAAACGTTAGTGACCGGCATTACCTCCTATATAAAAGTATATATAAAGGTATAGAGAGAACGTTAGAGTGACGCCATACTCCTATATAAAGTATATATCAAGTATAGAGAAGAACTTTTACTGACGCATACTCCACGATATAAAAGGATATATAAAGTATGAGTGAGAACGTTAGTGATCGCCCATTACTCACTATAATTAAAGTAAATAAAGTATAGATGAGAACCGTTATGACGGCCTTTACTCACTATATAAATATATATAAAGTATAGAAGGGAGTGACGAGAAAACGTTAGTGACTGGCATCCTCCCTAACATAAGTTATATATAAAGTAAGATGGAACGTTGTGACCGCCATACTGCCTATATAAAGAAGTATAATATAAAGTATAGAGGAGAACGTTTAGGGACCACATACTCCCTATATAAATAATATATAAAGTATAGAGTATGAACGTTGTGACCGCGCCATAACTCCTATATAAGTATATATAACGTATAGAGAGGAAAACGTAAGTGACCGCCAATCCCTATATAACAGTCATATTAAAGTAAAGAGAGAACGTTAGTGACCGCCATACTCACTATAAAAGTACACCACACACTAGTGGCCACACATTGCATGTGCTGCTATAAGTTCTCCACGCAGATGAGTAACAGTTCCAGAACGCAGTGTGCAGTTTATATCCAATGACGTCACACGTTTGAGTTGTAATCACACGGACGGAAAGTGGAAAGTGATTACATTCCGTAAACCTGGCCATGCCACGCTAGTGTGCGACCTTTGTGTTGATCTCTAGCTCGTGCGAAGAAAATAAACCCTCGCAATCAGGCACACGAGCGGCTTCTCAGTGCGGCCTTGTGTAAACATTGACCAAAACTGTATTATAAAGGGAATGGTCCACCGATTGGAATTAACGATTCTTCAGACCATAAGCAGGGACCGTGGCCGACAGGCTTCCGTGACGGGAGGTGCGGTCTTGGTCATGTCCGACCTGCGGTTCGTTCGATTCGGAAGACCGGTTAAGGTCATGCTAGAAAAAAGTCCATGCAATTACTTTGGTGCAATCAACCAATACACGAACAATCGTCGATGGGGCGAATTATTGCAAAGGTGTGTACCAAATGAGGAGATGGTCCTGAAGGTGGGGAAGACTAGGTCGCTTGTAAGGTCCGTAGCGACCTCTGAACTGATTCCGTTGCTCCGTCTCTTTCTGAGCCCAGCACCGATTGTATTTGATGATAACACCGAAACATTGGGCCAAATCTCATTAAGGTTTGGCTTACGGGTGCAGTAACACTTTTCCTCAGATTTAACACACAGTCCACATGGCTATAATTTGTAGATATATAAGGTTACATATGGACAGTGTAATATATAGTTCTAGCTTTATAGTATTGTATAGTATTCGTATAGGATAGTATTAGACTTATAGTATTGTTATAGTCATTAGTATTAGTATTATAACTATGCTATAGTATAGTACTGTATAGTATATACTGTATAGTATAGTATTGTATAGTATTAGGTAGAGTCTATGTATAGTATGTATAGTATAGTATTAGGGTATCGTATGTATTAGTAACTGATAGTATAGTTAGTATTTAAGTAGAATAAAGACATTCGTCAGTTCCAGTGCCAACCTATTCAGCAATTACCAACTTTCCCGGCTTAAGCTTGTTACAAATGTGCCAACCCATGACGGGCGATGGTGTAGGAACGGCGATTGGCAAAGTATCGGTAGTATTATGGGCACTTGGCATGGGGCATGTCTGACTATCCGACCTGCAAAATCTCAACGATGCCAAACAAACGGCCATTATGACATTTTCTTATTGGTGAACAAGCCCAATACCAGTCTCTATTAATATCAAGTGTCAATCCCCTTATTATTAGTTGCCTTCTCTGAAACCTTTCCATTTCTAAGATGTACTTTTGTACACAGGATTCCAAAACTGACACTGCATATTCAAATGAGGCCTTACCATGCTTTACAAAGAGGGAGAATTACAGTTTTCCATCCCTTGAATCCATACCTCTCTTTACAAGACATACCATGCTGCTTGGCTGTTGCCATCTGGCCACTGCTTGCTACAGATACAGAGCTTCTGAATCAAACGTCAATCCAGTGCCCAACCCTTAGGTCTCGGTGCTGAGTCACAATGATTCTCACTGACCGTTGCACCCAAAAAGCTGGTTTCTGTCGGAAATCAGACATTCACTCCACAGCAATTTACATGGAATTAAAGCTAAATAATCTGGATGGGGTTGTTTCTTTTATATTAATCCCGACATTAGAGCAAAGCTGTAAACTATCACCTGTAACTGCAAGAATCTGGCCATTTCCTGATTTCTGCAGCCCAACCTATGGCTTTATCACTGCTCAGCCGTGATTACAGAGAGACACGTTTAGGTCACCCAGTACTATTTACTTGACAGTTATAGCAGGAAGGTTGGGTTGAGAGAACACTATGTTTATAGAAATCTGCAGAGTTAAACGAGGAATTCTGTGCCAAGCTTGCATTCAGATGAATGGGTGTTGTTGTGTGTTTGTATAGGAATACAATTATTTGTGCAAAATCCGTGTGTCTGTGGCTTTTGTGAATGATGCATGGCTACGGGATGTTTAATGAACATTTGTTGAAAGAGGTTAAAGTTCTGGACTTTTGACTTCTTGGAACCCAGAAGGGTCTGATTCCAGCTTCAGTGTCTCGGATGTGAAGGTTATTAATTAGCAGCTAAAGGAAAAGGTTCAGTCTAAAAATAAAAACTCTAAATAAAACAATGTATCACTTGGTGTGAAGTAGTACTAACTAAAGATGTCTCAAGAAAACTAAGAGCCTGATTGGACAGCTATCCTATGTTTCCTGGGCAAATCACACTGGCGGGTCTAAGCTGAGTACTAAGGGGTGGAAGGGGCTAAACAAGCAAAATAGTTTCGAATGAATTAGACAAGCAGTTGTAAAGGTCGGATACAGGTTGACATTACCTAGCCAGACTCCAATTTATAAAAAGGGTCTCCATTTTATAAAACTGCAGCGCGTTATGTTTATGTGATGGTTCACGACATTGACCCATTTAGACTATCAGAGGAGATTCAGTTATTAAAAAGCTTAATGTTAAAAAATGGTGCTTAATTTTGCCCCAACCAATCAGATATTATTCAAGAACTTTGGTGTGAAATCTCCCTGTAAGTTCCATAGGGCGTGTTTATTGTTTAAGTGTGTGTGTGTGTATATTGCGCTCTTTGGAACCTCAGATAAAGGTGTTAAAGGAGGCCCAATAAACTTGTTGCAGTTACTGATGTTTTTCAAGCTCACTCCCCCTCCTCATTAACATAGAGTCTGCAGTGTCAGAGATGGAAGAATCGTCCTTGACATTGAGTGTGGGAGGAGCCAAAATGAAATCCGTATAATTCTTTTTTATGATATAATTAGGATGAAAATGATAGTTATGCACCCACTGGTAAGTTGGGTTTACATACACAATAGGTGAGATTGTCCCCAGGAGATCCAGACACCTGCGCAGTGTAGCAGAAGAAACGAGCACGGTGGTTTTAGCCAGACAAAATTTTAAAAGTCACAGAAGCGCAGTTGGTTAATTGTGTGATTTTTACTCTTCCACCTGCTTCTTCAGTTCCAGTTGAATACAATGTCGCCTGGTGAGGCTTGTTGCAGACAAAAGGTGTTAAATTGTTTGTCACAGAGCTAAGCTCCCCTCCCGCTGGTTAACCTGTTTAATCTCTTGCAGGTAAATCGTATAGAGTGTGCTTTTGATGGGGACACAGGTCGGAGCTCATGTGGGTAGTCTATTCGGAGGAACAGAGAAACTTCACGTGTAAGTGCGGCATCGGTTTAATCTGTCTCTTTATTAAAGGGTCCCTACTGCACTTTTTCCCCTAATGTATTTTATTTTTAGTCTGTTTTTACTTACAGCGATTCCAGGCAGGGCTAGTCGCATTCAGAGCCCCTATCTTTAAGGAACCTTTCATTCAGATTTAAAACCAAACCCCCCCCCTACCCACCCCCCCCCAGTTCCGCACTTGGCATTGCAATTCCATGCCAGCTCCCAAGGTGGTACAGACAGGAGACCCATAATAATAAATAGTTATAAAAACAGAAACTGCCTTGCCTTGTCTGTAAATAAAAAATGTAAAATCTATGGGTTCAAAATGTGTTAAAGAGATTATTAAAAGCTCGTAAGCGTCCAGACTCTTTTTTTTTTGCTACCCTCTATGGATTTGGAGTGATAAATTCCAATCAATGCGTTTCTAATGCTGTATAGACCAGTAAAAAGCTCACATTGATTGGATGGGAGAAATAACAGCTCAGCAAACTTGGCCCCATTATGAATATGTTAGATTATCACCTACTTGGTAGGACCATATATTATATTACATGTTCCTTTCCTGTTTCCTATTTCGCAAGGCAGGTCCATGACACATGGTGTACATTTGTCGATTTCCTCCTAGAATTACAGTGTCCGGGTTCTTCCTATTTCTGTCCCTTTACGGATCCGATGGAATAATTAACGATTGATTTAAATGCCACGGTGCCCGGATGGCTGTATTGGTTATCTCCACAGGATGTGCCAGGTTAAAAACTGGCATTGCCTATGTGAGTCCCACAGGCGTGCCACACTTATCTGGGCCGTTGGAAATAGACCAACGTAGGGTACTGACTGGATTCTCTTCTAATTCTATAGTGGATACGTCCAGGAAACGTTAGCATGTAGGTAGGGGTAACACGCTAGGGCAGTAGTCAACGAAAAGGACCCGTCCGATGGCGAAAATGTAAAAACACACGTCAAATACTCGGCCGAAAAGGAAGTGACTTCACACGCGTGAACGCGCTCTGGGGTCCTGGGCCGGTGCTCAAGGAACGGACGTGTTTACGAGAAATTAACAATGAGAGATGCTTGGGGTTGGAATTTATTTTACTTTGGATAAGTCAAACGTTTTAGTTCTTAGTCGGTTAGTGCGTGATTGTGTTTTACATACTACACGTATAGAACGTGGATTAGAACATACAGTAGTGCAGCACTCCGTCGGGACAAAAAATTTGGCTTGTGTCTTACAAAGCCTTAAGGTGCCCAATACAGATGAACGATAAGGCTAGTCGGGTTGTCACGGGGGAAACAACGGGGACGAATCTACCTATTATCACTCGTGTGTAGTGGATATTCCCATCGATCGGAATGCCAAGGAATGACCGTAGTCGGAACTACTGACGATCAGGAATTACGGAAAATTCTGGTCGGTTGGGCCCTTTACTTTAACAGCACCTCGTAGTCAGATAGGGGGATGGCCCGGATCGCATTGTGTGCCGACAGATACCAATGTGATCAGAACCAATGTTGATCTGTCGGCAAACATGGTGGATGCGTGTGTATGGCCAGACGTAGGAATACCATTGCGGTGTCTCTGTTGGATGGCTTGTCTATAACTGTGAAATCACAGCGTTACCCTTATCAGTAAAATAGGTGCGGTCCAGTTCAAGGCTAAGACCTATTGTGGCGACAGATACAATGAATAGCCCCCCCTTATTGTCTTTTATGTGATAATTACCAGGGCTGATCCCAGAGTTCAGTTATATTTTAACAGGTTAGAGCTAGGTACACACACTAACGATAAAAGCCCCCATACCGTTGGATCGGACAGTATATGTGTATATGCTGGTGTATGATGGGTGATGATGTGTGGAGTTATGTGTATATGATGGTATATCTTGTGTATGATGGTGATGATGTGTGGTATGCTGCTGTGTATGATGTGTGTATGTATGTGTGTGTATGATGTGATATGTGTTGTAATATTGATTGATGGGTAGATGTGTGTGTTATGATGTGTATTGATGAGTGTGTATATGATGTGTGTATGATGTGTATATGATTGTGTATATGACGATGTGTATATGATGTGTGTATGATGGGTATATGATGATGGTGTATATGCTTGGATAGATGGTGTATATGATGTGTATCTGCTGTGTGATTGGTGTGTATATGACGGCTGGGTGTATGTTGTGTATATGCTGTGTGTATAATGCGTATATGGTGTGTATATATGTCTGGGTACACATGGGCAGAAAAATCTGTGCCTGTTCCGGCCGCATCCAATCATGAAGAACGTGCAATCGGAACGTATCATTAAATCATGGCCACATTCCAGTCAGCCTTGGAAAAACTCCCTACTACTTTGTACATTGGGCCATCTACAGTGCAGGGAATCTCGAGACCAATGTGATGCTTGGAGCGCTCTGTACCGTCATGGTATATATGCTAAATATTCATCCAGGTATGGTAATCGTAAATTCATCCAGGTCATGGTATATCTGTAATATTCATCCGGTCATGGTATATCCTGAATTCACCATCCAGGTCACGGTATTATATCTGTATATTAATCCATCCAGGTCACGGGTAGATCTGTACTAGTCCATCCAGATCCAGGGTATATGACTGTAATATTCATCATCCAGGTCATGTATATCTGTAATATCATTCATCCAGGTCAATGGGATATCTGTATATTCATCATTCCAGGTCAGGTTATATCTGTAATATTCATTCATCCAGGTCACGGTATATCTGCAATATTCATCCATCCAGGTCACGTAATCTGTAATATTCATCCATCCAGGGCCATGGTATATCTGAATATCATCCATCCAGGTCACGGTGTTAATTATCGGTAATATTCATTCATCCAGGTCATGGTATATCTGTAATATTCACCATCCAGGTCACGGTTTTATTGTATTTCATCCATCCAGGTCACGGTATATCTGTAATAATATTCATCCATTCCAGGTCACTGGTATATCTGTAATATACATCCAGAGTAACGGTATATCTGGATATGATCCATCCAGGTCATGGTATATCTGTAATATTCATCCAGGTCATGGTATATCGTGTAATATTCATCCAGGTCATGGATATATCTGTACATCATCCATCCAGGGTGGTCGACGGTATAATCTGTAATATGTCATCCATCCAGGTCACGGTATATTCTGTATATTTCATCCATCCAGGTTCACGGTATATCTGTATATTCATCCACCAGGCCATGGTATATTGTACTATTCATACATCCAGGGTCATAAGGTATTATCTGTAATATTCATCCTTCCAGGTCCATGGTTATACTGTAATATTCATTCATCCAGGTCATGGAATCTGTAATATTAATCCATCCAGGTCATGGTATATCTGTAATATTCATCCAGGTCATGGTATATCTGTACTATTCATCAAGGGTCATGGTATATCTGTACTAGTCATCCATCCAGGTCACCGGTTATATCTGAATATTATCCAGGTCATGGTGATATCTGTAACTATTCATCAAGTCATGGTATATCTGTATATTCATCCAGACAGGTCACGGTCTATTGAATATCATCCAACCAGTCATGGTATATTGTAATATTTCATCCAATCCAGGTCATGGTAGATCGGCTAATATTCATTCATCCAGGTCACGGTAGATCTGTAATATTCATCCATCCAGTCAGGGATATCGGTAATATTCATTCATCCAAGGTCATGGTATAATCTGTGATATTCATCCCTCCAGGTCATGGGATATTTAATATTCATCATCCAGGTTCATGGTATATATGTAATATTATCCATCCAGGTCAGGTATTCTGTTAATAGTAATCCATACAGAATGGTATATCGGTAATATTCATCCATCCAGGTCATGGTATATCTGTAATATTCATTCATTCCAGGTCATGGTAATCTGTAATATTCATCCAGTAATAGTATATCTGTAATATATCCATCCAGGTCATGGTATATTGTAATATTCATTCATCCAGTCACGGTATTAGATCTGTAATATTCATCATCCAGGTCAGCGGGCTATATATTAAGATTGTATCCAGGTCACAGTATTCTGTAATATTCATCCATCCAGGCATGGATATATGTAATATTCATTCATCCAGTCATGGTATATCTGCATTTCATCATCCAGGTCATGGTATATCTGTAATATTCTGCCTCCAGTCCGGTATATATCTGTAATATTCATTCATCCAGGTCATGGATATCTGTAATATTCATCCCATCCAGGTCATGGCATTCTGTAATATTCATCAGCAAGGGCAGGATATCTTTGTAATATTCATTCACCAGGTCAGGTATATCGTAATATCTATCCAGGTCATGGGTTAGATGTAATATTCATCCAGTCACGGTATACTGTAAATTCATCATCAAGGTCATGGTAGATCTGTAATATTCAATATCAAGGTCATGGGATATCTGTAATAGTCATTACATCCAGGTCATGGGCATATCTGTAATGTTCATAATCGGTCACTGGTAGATCTGTAATATTCATCATCCAGGTCATGGTATATCTGTAATACTCATTCATGCAGGGTTCATGGTATATCTGTAATATTCAGGCATTCCGGTCAGGGTATATCGTAATACTCATTCAATCCAGGTCATGAGGATATCTGTTAATCATTCATCATTCCAGGTCTATCTGTTTGTATTCAATTAGATCAACTGGAAAGTTTAGTTCTTGAAGACGTTTCGCTAGTCATCGACTGCTTGTTCAAGTCAGAAATGATTTGTACAAGAATCTGTGGCAATATGTAAAAGTCCCAATAGCATATCACAGCCAGGTGTTAGGTGACCTTCTGAATGGTTAAAGGGGGTTAGCGACCCTACCCAGGGTAAGGTTGTCAAAAACAGAACCGTGTACATGGCAGACAGTTGGACATACCTTTGACGATTGTAATGGTTAACATCAGGCAAAGGAACATGACTTGTTCAAGGAGGTGTCAAGGAGGCACCTCTTGCCATCAGAAGTGGTCCCTAAACTGGCTGCGGTGTGATATGTGATTGGCGATTTTCCAGGGTACATAATTGCCACAGATTCGTTGTACCAAGTCATTCTGAAACAGGGATGCAATGGACGTCGGTAAATCACCGGTAAACAGTGCTGTCTCCTATGGCCACACGATCATTCATGGGAAAACCATTATATTTTCCTTGCGTGGGCCTCTACCGTACGTGCGCCATTAACTCGTACTCCTATGTCGTATTTAGGGGGGAAATTGGGAATGTGCAAGGGATACAGTCGGTCTATGCATTCATAAAATATTTAAAGAAAAAACTTGCAGGGCGTTAAAGTGAGCGAGTTACACGTGGTTGCGCATAATCATATAATGTCCCGTGGGTAGTACAGTTGAAATCTTCAAACCACGTGACAGTTTTTGTTAATTGTGGTTGCATGAGGATGCGTTCTGTGTGCATGTTTCCTTAGGAGGCGTTAGAAATACTAGGAAGGAAGAGACCGGGGATATAAACGCAGGAGGTAGTCTTGAGCTGGTGGTGGAATCTTCTTAGGAAGTTCTGGTGCGTTGAGTCGAAGCACCACGCAACCGAATTTGTGTCATAAACCACTGATGGAGGAGCGAGAGATGCGGTGCCACTTCCTGAGGTGGAGAGTATAAAACGGAAGAGTGGACTTTATTATCAAGCAGAGCACAGGGTGTGTCCTGGAAGAAAGGGAGACGTGGCTACATCAGGTAAAAATTAACTGGGTTTTCTTTTCTTTCAATAAGCTTGAAAGGGATGTCCCACCCTTAAACCCACAAAACAGCTGGTTCCAATTGCCGGTCGCCTGCCTCCAAACTGATATATTTTGCTCCCTTTTATACCTGCATTACAACCAAGTACCAATATATTAAGGAATATTATCGTCTACCTCCCACATGAGTCAATCAATCCTCTGCCATGCCAAGCTTATAAAAAGCTCATGACGCAAAGTGAGAGAGAGTAGATACTTTTTTGCAGAAATGACTATAGCTACCATTAAAATATCCGGTTCAAAGCATGTAAAAACTCGTAATGTTAATTAAGTAGCAATTTGGATTCGGGCTAGATACTGACCAAGTTTTTTAGTTTTAAGGGTGGGAATCTCCTTTAAGAAAAAATAATACCCTCAGCTACAATATTGGGCATTTTCTTGAACGGTGATCCCTTTAAGAGATTATCTTCCTTCCTCTTTCACCATTATTCTGCAGGTAGATACAGGCAGTCAATGGCAGAGGTAACCCAGCAACATCGGTACGCAGGTGGAGTCAAGGACTCTTATCTTACACATTCCTTGCTTGAAGGGAATAGAAGTGAAGGTGTTTTACACTTGGAAAAGGTTTCAGTTTTGGCCTGCAGCATGTCTCCATGAACTAAAGGGAAGGTTTAGAGTTCCTCACATTTTATCAGTAAAACAAAGTAGTAACGCCTGTCATTTTGTTTGATTCACAGGTGAGGCTCCAGGATAGCAGAAACAGAGCTGAAGACTTTTGTATTACCTTACAGAGATGTTGCACATCAGCACTGAACCACGGACACGTTTTGGGAGGAAGGTTAGAAAGTTCAGAATAGCCTGATGGTGGACCCGGACTATCAGAGAGCCAGGAAATGTGGACAATGGGATTTTTTAACAGTCCGTGGCAGCCTCCAGGGTTGAATGGAAGAACACAACATGTAATCTGGAGCTTCCATGAAATCTGAGAAACCTCAAGATCATGAACTAGATAAGACCAGGATCCCCGGCAAGACTACCACCTGAGAACGCCAGAGGAGGCAAAGAACCAAGAGTGTTGGTTTTGTGAGTGGACTTGAATTCTCAAGCAACCCATGTCTAGAGTATAATGGACGACTACAGAAGGCGGCAGGCAGTGAGGGATCTGTGGATAGGATGACCTTGAGCTGTTTAAAAAGACTCAACACAAGGTCACAGCAGAAGAAGCATTGGAGGATAAGAGAAAGCCATGAAGACAAACCACATTGAGAGAAGACATGAATAGAACCACATGCGAGGATTGCAGAGGAAGATTCATGTGCACAGCAGATGAATTAGGGCAACGTATTGAGAAACTCTCCACTTTTATAGAGAGCAGGAAAACACAGTATCCCACTGCTTTGTAAAGGAGTGTGTAGAAAACTTATTAAATGTCAAGAAAAAACAAAAGAAGAAACCCTGGGAAGAACAAGGCCATTATTTCTCTGTGACAGATAGTCCTGACTCCAACCTGGATAGGAGCAGGAGTGGCTGGAGACGTCGAAACGATCTCTCTCCAATGGGATGATACCGTCTGCAGGTACGAAGACACCAGGTGACTCGCCTATCCGATTATGGGAAACCCGCACGATCACTCACCAGGCTTAGCAACGCGGCTGTTCGAGCCGTGCGAAGATTCAAAATCAAGAAGACGGAAGCGAAAGATCAAGGGGCCATTGAGTTCAGATGGTCAACAGGCTTTCTGTATCCACAACGAGCACCAGGAAGGCATCTAGACAACAGCAGAAGCTACCTGTTGAACGAAGGGAAAACCATGGACTAGAGAAGGAGAGGTGGATGTTGGAGCCTCTGCTCCGAGGTCACCGCTACAGGGAACCGGACGAGAGCCGCGATGTTGACAAGTGCAGTACAGGCCACGCCCAAAAGCGTGGGCTCTTCATCACCTCCCTATTAGTTCCCAATTTTCCTTATTTGACGTACCTTTAGTCTGCCATTCGATGCTCCTATGATGCCGGATATAACCAACAGGTGTGTTCACTTAAGGTGTGGAGCTTCGCCTTGTCCCCCATAGTCCTTGGTAAGTAGGGAAAATTGCTTTTTTGGCCTTCTAGACATGTATTTGTGAAACCAGATCATGTAAAAGTTTATTCCTTTCTGCAAAGTACCCGCCTCCTCCCTCTGATCAATGAGCTGTTTTAAGCTTGAGTATGTGCAGCGGAGGAAGGCGCGGGAAGAAACGTAAACAACTAGTTGTTTGGTAATCGGTCACATCTGTTGGCATGGGCGGGGGCAGGTGGACTAACAAGGACCAGTTTTTTGTTTTAAACAGTAGCCCCCTTCCCCCAAACAAACTTTGGTATTTAGCCTTATTGACCTCAAAAACCCTTTAAACTCAGGTCTCAGCCAAATCACAGACGTCGCTGCTGTCGGCCCCTTCTGCGGCTTTCATGCGTCCCGGACACAAATTTCGGCATTGTTGAACTTTGAAACGATGGTTTAGGTTTGGGGGGGGGGACAATAAGGGTAATATAGTTGTTTGGGGGGTTGAAGTACTTTTTAATACCTTAATTACACTGGGAAGCTTACGTTATATTGCAACCGCAGGGGGCATTCTCCCTTATATATATCCTATGATGTGTGTATAAGGATGTATCACCCCCTATGGATATTACAGTTCCATGGCCATCACGTATATAACCAATCCTACTGATGTGTGTTATAGGATGTATCACCCTTATTGGGGATATTACAAGTTCGGCCATCGATCTATAACCAATCCTACTGATGTGTGATAAGGATGTATTCACCCAGATGGATATTTACAGTCCATGCTCGACTACAAAACCAATCCTACTGAGGTGTGTTATAAGGAGTATCACCCCTTATTGGATATTACGTCCATGGCCCATCGATCGAAAACCAATCTCTATGATGTTGGTTATATACGATGTGACACCCCTTATTGGATTTACAGTTCCATGGCCATGCATCTATAACCAATCCTACTGAGTGTGTTTAAGGATATATCACCCCCTTATTGGAATTACCGGTTCCAGGCCAGCGATCTTAACCAATCCTTACTGATGGTGTTATAAGGATTGTACACCCCCTTATGGATATTACAGTTCCATGGCCATGATCTATAAACAATCCTACTGATGTGTGTTATAAGGATGGATCAACCATATTGGCAATTTATACAGTTCCATGGCCATCCGATCTAAAACCCAATCCTACTGATGTGTGGTTATAGGATGTACACCCCTTATTGGATATTACAGTTCCATGGCCTCGATCTATAACCAAATCCTTACGATGTGGGTTATAAGGATGTTCATACCTTATTGGATATTACATTTCCATGGCCATCGAACTTAACCATCTACTGGTGTGTGTTATAAGGTATCACCCCCTTATGTGGATATTACAGTTCCGATGGCCATCGATCTATAAACCAATCCTACTGGTGTGTGTTATAAGGATGATCAACCCCTTATGATATTACATTCCATGGCCGTCGATCCTAAAACCCAATCCTATTGAGTGTGTGTTATAAGATGTGTATCCCCTCGTATTGGATATTACAGTTCCATGGCCACGATTAAACACAATCCATTGGTGTGTGTTATAAGGAGGATCACCCTTATTGGAATATGTACAGTGTCATGGCCATCGATCTATAAACAATCCATGACTGTGTGTTATAAGGAGTATCACCCCTTATTGGATAGTACAGTGCCATGGACCATCGATCTATAAACCAATCCTACTGGGTGTGGTATTAGCTTGGTATCACCCCTATTGGAGTATTTACAGTTATCATGGCCATCGATTAAAAACCCAATCCTATTGGTGTGTCGTTATAGGATGTTCACCCTTATTGGATGATTAACAGTTCCATGGCCACGATCTATAACCAATCCTACTGATGTGGTTATAAATGTATACCCCTTATTGGATTATTACAGTTTCCATGGCCATCGATCTATAACCATCCTACTGATGTGTGTTATAGGAGTATCACCCTTATTGGATCTTACATTCAATGCCATAGATTCTATAACCAACCCTACTGAGTGGTGTTATAAGGATGTAATCACCCCCTTATTGGATTTTACAGTTCCATGGCCATCGATCTAAAAAACATCCTATGGATGTGTGTTATAAGGATGTATCAACCCCTATTGGATATTACAAGTTCCATGGGCCATGCGATCTAAAAACCAATCCTACTGAGTGGTGTTAAAGGATGTATCACCCCTGATGGAGAATTTACAGTTCCATGGCATCGATCTATAACCAATCTACTGGTTTGTGGTTATAAGGATGTATCACCCCCTTTTGGAGATTACAGTTCCATGGCCATCGATCTTAATAACCAACCCTACTGAGTGTGTTATAAGGATGTATCACCCCTTATTGGATAAATTACAGTCATGGCCATCGATCTATAACCATCTTACTGAGTGTGTGCTTATAAGGTGTATCACCCCCCTCTATTGGATATTACAAGTTCCATGGCCATCGATCTAAAACCAATCCTACTGAGGTTGTTGTATAAGGATGTATCACCCCCTATTGGATATTACAGTTCCATGGCCACTGATCTAAAACCATCCTACTGATGTGTGTGTTATAAGGAGTATCACCCCCTATTGGATATTACAGTTCATGGCCATCGATTATAACTCAACCCTACTGATGGTGTTATTACGGATGGTACACCCCTTATTGGATATTACAGTTCCATGGCCATTCGATCTAAAACAATCCTACTGATGTGTGTTATAAGGATGTATCACCCCTATGGATAGTTACAGTTCCATGGCATCGATCTATAACCAATCCTATGATGTGTGTTATAAGGATGTATGCACCCCCTTATGGATCATTACAGTGCATGGCATCGATCATAACCAATCTAATGATGCTGTGTTATAAGCGATGTATCACCCCCCTTATGGATTAAGTTCCATAGGGCATCGATCTCAACCAATCCTATTGATGTGTGTTATAAGGATGATTCACCCCCTTATTGGATATTACAGTTCCATGGCCATCGATCTATAACCAATCTGTGAGTGTTGTGTTATAAGGAGGTATCACCCCTTATTGGATATTACAGTTCCTGGCATCGACGACCACAAACCAATCCTACTGTGTGTGTGGTTAAAGGATGTATCACCCCCACTTATTGGATATTACAGTTCCATGGGCCATCGATCTAAAACCAATCCTATTGATGGTGTATAGGATGTAATCACCCCTTATTGGATTTACAGTACATTGGCCATCGATCTATAACCAAACCCTACTGATGTGTGTTATAAGGATGGTATCACCCACCTTATTGGATAGTTACAGTTCCATGGCCATCGATCTTAACCAATCATACTGGTTGTGTTATAAGGATGATCACCCCTATTGGAGATATACAGTTCCATGGCATCGCTCTAAAACCAATCCTATGGTGTTGTGTTAGTAAGGATGTATCACCCCCTTATTGGATATTAAGTTCCATGGCCATCGATCTAATAAAACCAATCCACTGGTGGTGTCTAAGGAGGTATCACCCCTTAGGGATATTACAGTTCCATGGCCATCGATCTAAAAACCAATCCTACTGAGTGTGTTATTAAGGAGTAGCACCCCCTTATTGGATAGTGACAGTTCCATGGCCATCGATCAACAACAATGCCTATTGGTAGTGTGCTTATAAGGTATGTATCACCCCTTATTGGATATTACGTCATGGCAATCGATCTAAACAACCATCCTATTGTGTTTTTATATAGGATGTATCACCCCCTATTATGGGATATTACAGTCCTGGCCATTCCGATCTAAACCATCCTACTGGTGTGTGTTATAAGGATGTATCACCCATATTGGATATGTACAAGTTCCATGGCCATCGATCTATTCGAAAACCAATCCTATTGATGTGTGTTATTAAGGATGTATCACCCCCTTATGGATATATTACAGTTCCATGGCCATCGATCTTAAAAACCAATACTATGGTGTGTGTTATACGGATGGATCCCCCTGTATTGGATATTACAGTTCCTGGCCATCGATCTAAACCAATCCACTGGTGTGTGTTATAAGGATGCACTAAAACATATTAATGTGTGTTTAAAGTGGTAATCGAGACCACCAAAATACACCCCTCCCCTTGATACTCCAGTGCTACCCCCCCACTGGGATCACTCTGATGTCAATTACAGAGCGTCAGTAGCGCCTGGGGCCATCTAGCCCACACACCAGGGGTGAGGATCTAGCGGGTCTCGGCTCTCAGTACTTTATGGAAGGAAGTTTTATTGTGGGGTTACAAACCGTTACATTCTCCATTAAGCCATAGGGAAACGGGATATAATTTTACTGATTAAACTTAAAAAAAAAAACTTAAAAATCTACTCATCTGTTACCAACTGTACAACAGGGGTTTCATTTCACGTACCATAGACGATTTTCCAGATCTCGGGGACAGGGATGCAACAATGGAGGCTTCTTTAAGCGGCGGTGGCTTATAAACTGGGAGGGTAACTTACACTGGCTGGTGAATGGAGGGGCGTCTGACAACACTGGTGGAACGGGAGGCAGAATAACACTTGCTGGTTGAAACTGGAGGGCTGACTAAACTCTGGGTGGTGAGCGGTGGGCGACTTAACAATGGCTGTTAATATGGAGGGACTGACAAACATGGTGAACTGAGGGCTGACTTAAACTAGGTGGTGAAACTGGAGCAGATCGAGAACATACCAAATAGGGTGTATGTCTGTTTGTATAATAAAATGTGCAGGATCAGATAAACTACGTATGTTTGGTGTGTTTATGAATGGGAATTATGTTGAGTTGTACATGTTGTATGATGGCAGATTAGGTGATAGGAGTGCTGGTCTATTGGGCCCATCTCCAGTTTCCCAACGTTTTATTGGCTCATAATTTCGAACGCTCGTTAAAAGTCATGCTAGTGTTGGCCAATGTCTATTCATCCTAGAACAAAGCTACCACAGTATTTTAGTATAAAGATAAGATATTCAGTCATTATTCATGACCATTTATCCCTGGCTAGATTAGATCCGGGAATCCACAACCCCCCATAGAACCGTTTGTTGCAGGTTTTTAGTAAGTCCTTGAAAACTGGTTTGTAATGATTTCATCCACGGAAGACTGTGGAAAGATCCAGTGCGTTGAACTATAATACTCAGTTGGCAGTCACAAGAACAAATGGAATGTAGAGATTCCAGTTCTTCTCTTCTGATTATTGGTATTGTCAGTATGTTGATATCCTATCTTCTATAACTTGGGTCAGGGCGATGGTTCCAACATTGGAGAATATTGTTTTAAAGGGAGAACCGTCGTGATTTGTGTTTCAGGGTTGAAGACTTTTCCATGGTTGATTCTTTTGCCTTCTCTCCGCGGAGTTGATATTACATGGCGTCTCCAGACTCTGTGCCTCCTCCTTCGACCCCTTTAAAACCAAAGTCCGTGATGGTGATCATCGCCATCGGCGATTCGTTCACAAAGAGCACATTTCTTGTTTGTTTTATTATTCTTAATTTGGGCTGTGTTGGCCACTTACCTGCCACAGGATACTCCTGAAGATTATCCCTTTCTCACCTGCCTCTTCGCCCTCTCCCAGTAAGTTTCAAGCTCAATTAAATGGACAGGAAATAAAGGGAGAGAGGAGGATTGAACAGTGTGATAAAAAATAACTACATGTTCTGTGATATTCAGATAAACTGGACCTCCTGTAGATCTCTAGGGGAAACTGACATCCCTGTGATATCTAGGGAAACTGACCCTCCTGTAATATCTAGGGAACGACCTCCTGTAGATATCTAGGGAAACTGACCTCCTGTAGATATCTAGGGAAACTGACCTCCTGTAGATATCAGGGAAACTGACCCATGTAGATATCTGGGAACGACCTCCTGTTAGATATCTAGGGAAAACTGACCTCCTGTAGTATCAGGGAAACTACCTCCGGAGAATCTAGAGAAACTCACCTCCTGTAGATTCTAGGGAAACTGACCTCCTGTCAGATATCAGGGTAACTGACCTCTGTAGATATCGTAGGGGAAAACTGACCACTCCTGTAGATATCTAGGGTAACGACCTCCTGTAGATATCTAGGGTAAGACCTCCTGTAGATATCTAGGGAAACTGACCTCCTGTAGATATCTAGGAAACTGCCTCCTGTTAGATATCTAGGGAACTGACCTGGGAATCAAACTGACTCCTGGAGATCTGATGAGAAACTCACCTCCGGTAGATATCTGGAAACTCACCTCCTGTAGACATCTAGGGAAACTGACCTCTGTAGGTATCTAGGGTAAATGACCTCCTGGAGGTTCTAGGGTAACTGACCTCCTGTAGATATCTAGGGAAAACTGACCTCCTGTAGATATCTAGGGTAACTGACCTCCTGTAGATATATTAGGGAAACTGACCTCTGTAAGGGAACACTGAACGATCCTGTAGATATCTAGGGAAACTGACCTCCTGTAGATATCTAGGGAAACTGACCTCCTGTAGATATCTAGGGAAACTGACCTCCTGTAGATATCTAGGGAAACTGACCTCCTGTAGGTATCTAGGGAAACTGACCTCCTGTAGATATCTAGGGTAAACTGACCTCTGTAGGTATCTAGGGAAAACTGGACCCTGTAGATATCTAGGGAAACTGACCTCCTGTAATATCTAGAGAAACTCACCTCCTGTAGATTAGTGAAACTGACTACCTCTGTAGATCTAGGAAACTTACCTCCTGTAGATATCTAGAGAAACTCACTCTGGTTAGAAATCTAGAGAAAGAAACTCACCCTTGTAGATAATTAAGACTACCTGTAGATTAGAAAACTCACCTCCTAGTAGATATCTAGGGGAAACTGACCGCGTAGAATTAGGGAAAACTACCTCCTGTAGATATCTAGGGAAACTGACCTTCCTGTAGATCAATCGGGGAAGAAACTCACCTCTGTAGATCTAGGGAAACTCACCTCCTGTAGTACTAGGACACCTTGATAATGGGAAACTACTCTCCTGTAGAATCTAGGAAACTACCTCCTTGTAGCATATCTGAGGAAACTGACCCCTGTAGATATCTAGGGAAAACGCACACTCCTGTAGATCTCTAGGGAACCTCACCTTGTAGGATCTAGGGAAACCACTCCTGTAGACATTATCTGTGGTAACCGACCTTATATCTAGTACCCCCTCGTGATATCTAGGGTACCGACCTCCTGTAGATATAGGGTAACTGACCTCCTGTAGATATCTAGGGTTAACCGACGCCTCCTGTAGAACTAGGGTAACTGACCTCCTTGTAGATATCTAGGGAACTGACCTCCGGTAGATATCTAGGGGTAACTGACCTCCTGTAGATATCTAGGGTGGTAACGGACCCCTGTAGATATCTAGGGTAACTGACCTCCTGAGATATCTAGGGAAATGACCCTGTAGGTATGGTATCTAGGGAAACTACCTCTGTAGATATCTAGGGTAACTGACCTCCTGTGATACTAGGGGAAAACTGACCTCCTGTAGAGATCTAGGGGCAACTGAGCCTCCTGTAGATATATAGGGAAACGGACCTTCCTGTAGATTCTAGGGGAAAACGGACCTCCTGTAGCTATCTAGGGAGGAAACTGAATGTCTTTAATAACAGTTTACTAGTAAAATATATTATTTGAGGTTGTTAAAGACATACGGTCCATCTAGTCCAACCTTATACCCTACCATAATGTCTGTATACAGTTTACATAGTAACAAGTATTGGAGGTTGTAATAAGACATACGTCCATCTAGTCCGACCTTATACCTTACCCATAATGTCTGTATAACAGTTACAACAGTACATAGTATTGGAGGTTGTATAAAGACATACGTCCACCCAGTCCAACCTTATACCCTAGCACCCTACCAAATGTCTGTATAACAGTTCATGTAACATAGTATTGGAGGTTGTATAAAGACATACGTCATCTAGTCCAACCTTTTACCCTAACCCATAATGTCTGTATAACAGTTTACATAGTAACATAGTATTGGAGGATGTATAAAGGAATACGTCCATCTAGTCCACCCTTTATACCCTACCCATAATGTCTGTATAACATTTACAATAGTAACATAGTATTGGAGGTTGTTAAAAGCATACGTCCATCTAGTCCACACCTTTATACCCCACCCTATTGTCTGTATAACAGTTCATAGTAACATAGTATTGGAGTTGTATAAAGACATACGTCCATCTAGTCCAACCTTATAACCCTACCCTACTGTCCTGTATAACAGTACAAGTAACATAGTATTGGAGGTTGATAAAGACATACGTCCATCTAGTCCAACCTTTATACCCTACCCATAATGTCTGTATAACAGTTTCATAGTAACATAGTATTGGAGGTTGTATAAAGACATATGTCCATCTAGTTCAACCTTTATACCCTACCCATAATGTCTGTATACAAGTTACATAGTAACATAGTATTGGAGGTTTGTATAAGACATACGTCCATCTAGTCCACACTTTATCCCCTACCTCCCACCTAATGTCTGTATAACAGTTACATAGTAACATAGTATTGAGGTTGTAAAAGACTACGTCCCATCTAGTCCACCTTTATACTACCCATAAGGTCTGTATAACAGTTACACAGTAACATAGTATTGGAGGTGTTAAAGAATACGTCCACCTAGTCCAACCTTTATACCCTACCCCATAATGTCTGTATAAGTTACATATACATATTATTGGAGGTTGTATAAGCATACGTCCCTCTAGTCCACCCTTTATCCCTACCCATAATGTCTGTAAACCAGTTACATAGTAACAAGTATTGGAGGTTATAAAGACATACGTCCATCTAGTCCACCTTTATACCCTACCCATAATGTCTGATAACAGTTACATAGTAACATAGTATTGGAGGTTGTATAAAGACATCTTCCATCTATTCCAACCTTTATACCCCTACCCATAATGTCTGTATAACAGTTCCATAGTAAACATAGTATTGGAGGTTGTATAAAGACATACGTCCACTAGTCCAAACCTTTATACCCTAACCCATAATGTCTGTATAACAGTTACATAGTAACATAGTATTGGAGGTTTGTAAAGACATACGTCCATCTAGTCCAACCTTTATACCCTACCCCTAATGTCTGTATAACAGTTACATAGTACATAGTATTGGAGGTTGATAAAGACATACGTCCATCTAGTCCAACCTTTTACCCTACCCATAATGTCTGTATAACGTTACATAGTAAATAGTATTGGAGTTGTATAAAGACAATACGTCCATCTAGTCCAACCTTTATACCCCTACCCATAATGTTCTGTATAACAGTTACATAGTAACATAGTATTGGAGGTGTATAAGACATAGTCCATCTGTCCACCTTTATACCCTACCCATAATGTCTGTAAATCATTACATAGTACTACTATTGGGGTTTGTATAGGACAACCAAACGTCCATCTAGTCCGAACCTTTATAACCCTACCCTAAGTCTGTATAACAGTTACATAGTAACATAGTATTGGAGGTTGTAATAAAGAAATACATCCACTAGTCCAACCTTTATACCCTACCCATAATGTCCTGTATAACATTACATAGTAACATAGTATTGGGAGTTTGTATAAAGACATACGTCCATCTAGTCCAACCTTTAACCCTACCCATAATGTTCTGTATAACAGTTACACTTAACATAGTATTGGGGTTGTATAAAGAATACGTCCAATCTAGTCCAACATTATACCCTACCCATAATGTCTGTATAACAGTTTACATAGTAACTAGTATTGGAGGTTGTATAAAGACATACGTCATCTAGTCCACCTTTAACCCTACCCTAATGTCCTGTAATCAGTTACATAGTAACATAGTATTGGGGTTGTATAAAGACATACGCCCATCGAGTCCACCTTTATACCCTACCCATAAGTCTGTATAACAGTTACATAGTACATATTTGGAGGTTGTTATAAGACAATAACGTCCATCTAGTCCAACCCTTTATCCCCTACCCATATGTCTGTATAACTTTACATAGTAATCATATAATTGGAGGTTGTATAAAGACATACTCCACTAGTCCCACCTTTATCACCTACCCTAAGTCTGTATACAGTTACTAGTAACATAGATTGGAGGTTGTATAAAAGACATACGTCCCATCTAGTCCCAACCTTTATACCCTCCCAATAATGTCTTGTATAACAGTTACATAGTTAACTAGTATTGGAGGTTGTATAAAGACATACGTCCCATCTAGTCCAACCTTATAAATACCCTACCAATAATGTCTGTATAACAGTTACATAGTAATCATAGTATTGGAGGTTGAAAAGACATACGTCCATCTAGTCCACCTTTTATACCCTACCCATAATGTCTGTATAACAGTTACATGTACTAATATTGGAGGTTGTATAAAGACAACACACGTCCATCTAGTCCGACCTTTATACCCTCCCATACATGTCTGTAAAACAGTTACATAGTAACATAGTATTGGAGGTTGTATAAGAATACGTCCATCTAGTCAACCTTATAACCCTACCCATAATGTCTGTATAACAGTTACATAGTAACATAGTATGGGGTTGTATAAAGACATACGTCCATCTAGTCCACCTATAACCCTACCCATAATTGTCTGTATAACAGTTACAATAGTACATAGTAGTTGGGTTGTATAAGACATACGTCCATCTAGTCCAACCTTTATACCCTACCCATAAGTGTCTGTATACAGTTACATAGTACATAGTATTGGAGGTTGTATAAAGGCATACGTCCATCTAGTCAACCTTTATACCTACCCATAATGTCTGTATAACAGTTACATAGTACATAGTATGGAGTTGTATAAAGACATACGTCCATCTAGTCCAACCTTTATACCCTACCCATAATGTCTGTATAACATTACATAGTACATAGTATTGGAGGTTGTTATAAAGACATACGTCCATCTCAGTCCAACCTTTATACCCTACCCATAATGTCTGTATAACAGTTACATAGTAACATAGTATTGGAGGTTGTATAAGGCATACGTCCATCTAGTCCAACCTTTATACCCTACCCATAATGTCTGTATAACAGTTACATAGTAACATATATTGGAGGTTTGTAAGACATACGTCCATCTAGTCCACACCTTTATACCCTCACCCATAATGCTGTATACAGTTAAACATAGTAACATAGTATTGGAGTTTGTATAAAGACATACGTCCATCTATCCAACCTTTATACCCTACCTCATGTCTGTATAACAGTTACACATAGTAACATAGTATTGGAGGTTGTATAAAGACATACGTCCATCTATCCAACCTTTATACCCTCACCCATAATGTCTGTATAACAGTTACATAGTAACATAGTATGGAGGTTTGTATAAAGACTACGTCCATCTATTCCAACTTTATACCCTACCCTAATGTCTGTATAACAGTTACATAGTAACATAGTATTGGAGGTTGTATAAAGACATACTCATCTTAGTCCAACCTTTATACCCTACCCATAATGTCTGTTAACAGTTCCATAGTAACATAGTATTGGAGGTTGTATAAAGACTACGTCCTCTAGTCCAACCTTTATACCTACCCTAATTCTGTATAACAGTTACATGTAACATAGTATTGGAGGTTGTATAAAGACATACCTCCATCTAGTCCAACCTTTATACCCTACCCATAATGTCTGTATAACAGTTACATAGTAACATAGTATTAAGGTGGTATAAAGGCTACTCCATCTAGTCCCAACCTTTATCCCCCTACCCATAATGTCTGTATAAACAGTTACTAGTAACATAGTATTGGAGGGTGTATAAGACATACGTCCACCCAAGTCCGACTTAATCCTTACCCATGAATTCGGTATAACAGTTACATAGTAACATAGTATTGGAGTTGTATAAGACTACGTCCCATCTAGTCCAACCTTTAACCCTACCCATAATGTCTGTTAAACAGTTACTAGTAAACATAGTATTGGAGGTTGTAAAAGACATAAGTCCATCTAGTCCAACATTTATTACCCACCCCCATAATGTCGGTATAACAGTTATCTAGTACATAGTATTGGAGGATGTTAAGGACATTCGTCATCTAGTCCAACCTTTTACTTCCCTACCCATAATGTCTGTATAACAGTTACATTAACATAGTATTGGAGGATGTATAAGGACATACGTCATCTAGTCCACCTTTATACCCTACCCATAATTGTCTGTATACAGTTACATAGTAACAAGTATTGAGGTTGTATAAAGACATACGTCCATCTAGTCCAACCTGAATACCCTACCCAAATGTCTGTATAACAGTACTTTAACATATATGGAGGTTGTATAAAGATATACGTCCTCTAGTCCAACCTTTATAACCCTACCCATAATGCTTGTAAACAGTTAACATAGAATAACTAGTATGGCGTTGTATAAAGACATACGTCATCTAGTCCAACCTTTTTACCTACCCAATGTCTGTATAACTTACATAGTAACATAGTTATTGGAGGTTGTATGAAGACATACGTCCATCTAGTCCAACCTTTATACCCTATATAATAACCTCTCAATTTAATAGTATCTCTTTTCACAACCAAACAACAGTATATGTTACGATAGAGCCAGTATTCTCATATATAATAGTATCCTGTACCAACCAGAACTACAGTTAATATGTATTAATACCAGTAGATTCTCAATATTATATAGTATCCCTGTACAAACCATGAACTACAAGTAATGTATTAATACCAGTAATTCTCAATATTATATGTAATCCGTTACCCAACCAGAACTACCGTTATATGTATTAATACCTAGTAATCTCAATATTATATAGATATCCCGTACTACCAGAACTACAGTATATGTATGTAATACCAGTAGTTCTCATATTATAGTAGAACCGCACGTACAAAAAAAACCAGAACTAACAGTATATTTATTAAACCAGTACAGTGTTCTCCCCAGAATTTTTTGTTGTAGCCGGGTGAGGGTTGGATGGGAACATTTGGTGGTGGGGGTAGGTTAAAGGTGGCAACTGCCATTATGCCATAATGACATGTCAGGGATGTCTAACTTTCGTCCCAACTAGATGTTTGAAAACTGCTTTCTGCGACTCCCCAAGCCCCCCCATCAGTGGTTGTAGAAAATGCAGGGATTGTTCAGTTCGGCAAACATCTGCACAGTGAGTTTGTAGTTCGGCAAATCTGATGGTAAACCAAATTAATATGGCAGGCCAAAGTAACTGTCCACCATTTGTGGCCTTAGGGATCTTGGAAAAAGCTACTAACATGTGCTAAAATAATCTTTCCAGTTGTAAAAAGGGTGTCTGGACTTGGCAGTTTTTGGCGATTGGAGTTTTTACTGACTATGGCAACCAAAAAAAAAAAATATTCACACCTACATCTCAAATTTTTTCAAATAACAATTGTTTTCTCAAGAAATTATTTCCAGCCGTGTGGCATGCAAAAGTAGCGCCGGGGTGGGGCCGCCAGGCTAAAATGACCCTAGGGAGAAACACTGCAGTACATTCTAATATTATATAGTACCTACCTGTACCAACGAAACTAAGTAGATGTATAATACCAGTAATTCTCAATTCTACTAGTATCCGTACCAACAGAACTACCAGTAGATGTATTAACTGCCAGTAATTTCTCAATATTATAGGTACCTAGCCCCGTACTAACAGACGAACTAACGTATAATGATATAATATCCAAGTTATTCAATATTTATATATATGCCCGTACAACCAACAACACAGTATATGTATTAATACCAAAATCTCAATATTATATTAGTATCCATGTAACCAACCAGAACTACAGTATATGTATTATGCCAGTAATTCTCACAATATATGTATCCCCGTACCAAGCAGAATCACAGTATATTGTATTACCATACGTAATTCCAATATTATATGGTTCCCTTGACCACCAACCAAACTACAGTATAATGTATTACATACCGTATTCGCAATATTATATAGTATCCCTGTACACAGAACTACAAATATTTTAATACAGTCATTCTCAATATATATAGTATCCCCGTACTAACCAGAACACCTACGTAATGTATTAATATCAGTAATTCTCAAAATTATAAGTATCCCTGTACCACCAGAAACTACAGTATATGTATTAATACAGTAATTTTCTCAATATTATATAGTACCCCTGTACCCACCAGAACTCATAGTATATTATTAATACCATAATTCTCATTATTATATAGTAATCCCGTACCGCCAGAACTACAATATATGTATTAATACCGTAATTTTCAATAAATAGTATCCCGTTACTAACCAGAACTACAGTATATGTATTAATATCAGTAATGTCTCCAAAATATAGTTCCCGTACCCAAACAGAAGCTACAGTATAGTAATAATACCAGAATTCTTAATATTATATCGTATCCCCCTTACCAACCAGAACTACAGTATAGTATAATCCATTATCTCTATATATATATAGTATGCACTGGACCAACCAACTAAAGTTATATGATTCATACCAGTAATTCTTAATATTATAAGTATCCCTGTACCAACCAGAACTGCATATATGTATAATGACCAGTATATTCCTAGGCCATTTAAAATAAAGGTTTATGATACCGTTGATACATTGCTTTGTTTTTGTTTGCATGGGGGCTTTGTTAGGGAATAGTACCTGCTTGGTTACAATATTCATGGGCACTTCTGCGGACGTAGTGCCCTTTAATCAGCGTGGGCACGTTGGCTGGAGCAGGTACTACCATGTGAGGCCACCTACTGCTACCTGCGATGGTAAGAGAATGACCATACTACTGTTGTGCCACAGGTGTTGGGAATCATATGAATAAAATTATTCTGTGACCATTGCTAGAAACTCAAGGGCTGGGTTATTAACATATAATGTCCGTATCCTCCCTTCTATAGTCTGTTATTTCTATCTGTAGGGGGCAGCAAAGCACGCCAGATGCGCTCATATACCATGTTTAAAATGTCTGATATAAATACAAATCAAAGCCTGGTGTTAGTCACTCTGTCCCCTCATAAGTCCCTTACCTCTTAATTCCCTATTGTAACATTGGTTGGATTTCTATACTGCAAGCTTCTCTAATTTTTTCTATCTCTCATAGTATCCCAGAAAAGTGTCGTTTGAAGAGCCTATTGAACCTGAAGAGACTGTAGAGAAAAATGCTCCTAAATGTATCACCCAGAATGAAGAAGTGCGAGACGAGGAATTATCGCCCAGTAAATAAAATAGAGGGTAGAACCAGTGACGTTGTTTTCTTACCAATGAAGATTGAAGGGTCCCTGACACCTGACCAACTCCTATCCCGTCCAGGTGTAAGATATAAAGAAGATTATTGGTGAGTTTCATGTTCCTCGCAGAGCCTGATGCAGCCACAAGAGTAGAGGTGAGTTTGCTGGGAGGGTTCACATGTTACCTTAGTTGTCCTTTACTGAGTGAAGATTAAAGGGAACCCCAGTGTTCTGTGCTATTACATTCTTGTCCCATTCATTGTACATTATCTTCGTATTGTATTTGTTGGCATATACAGCACTACATGTTGTCTGAAACTTTACACATCTAACGATGTTTGAACCCCACAAATCAGCCCCCTGGTGTGGTGACTTCCTATACCTTACTAATAATAGAGCCACCACCAAACGAGGAATTTGTTTGTCTGAATGACCGTTTCCTGTGCAGGAACGTTTGTCGGCTGTTACTCACTTTACCAATGGGACTGGCCCTTCATCGGGAATGTGCTTTAGTCCTGTTTTTGGGATGTCTAAGGTGCATAAATCAGGACAGGCTTCAGTGTACTTGATTTTTTCACGCTAGAATAGTGTTGCATATGTAAATAAAGTGTGAAGTGTTTTCCTGTTTGTATAATCGTCCTGTTGTTAAGTGGTTTCTTCTCTTTGTTGGTACAATACGATACAATAACGTTTGTAAAGCGCTTTTCTCCTACGGAACTCAAAGCGTATTGACTGTCCTCCGGTCATACGGACTGTGTTTCACAGAGGAGGGCAAAAACGCCAGACAAACAGGTTGGGCTTGTCATTTTTGGAATGTCCAGGATGGGGATGTCCGATTGGGGTGTTGCAGTTGTAGTTTTTGTCCCTGTTGTTTGAGTAATAAAGGTTCATCCAAACTTTGAGTCGCAGGTGCCCCAACTGTGACGCCAATGTGTACGACGCCGGTAATCATCCAACATACGGGCGCTTTATCGGCTGATATAGCGCTCGAGTCGTATATCCGCTCTGCGATTTTGGCAACAGTCCCTGAACGAGCAACCGTTTTTGGGCCGATAAAGTGCCCATCGTATCGGACTGAAAACAGCCGAAGGGGCAGCTTCGATCCACGTGTGTATGAATGGGTCTCTCACTATAGGAATAAAAAACTATTTTTTGCACTTTGAGTAATATCTCCCAAACAACTTCCATATCGTTATTAATGGAAAATGACTTTACCATTGTGCCAAACTTTGTATGATGCCGTCATCTCTATTGTCCATTGTTTGCAGCTTCGGTAGAATGCTTGACTGACTTCACTACTCTGCCCAGTCCGTCCTGAAGATTTAACCTCTGCATGTTTTACTTACCAACAAATCCATTAAACCTGAGCTCCTGCCAGCGAGGAGAGGGGAGTACGCCGGCAGTTATTCCTTCTTGCCCGACTTGCTTGTTCTTCAGTGGTGGTGATCTGTCGATTGGCGTTCACAGCCTAAAGCGGGCAGGTAACACCGTGTGAAACGTCTTGGGTAATGCTGACAAGACCCAGCAAATGTATGGGTTTTTATATGTAGTCCGGGGTAATATTTACATGCTGAAGCTGATCGATATTGGTCCATTACCCAACACTGCCATATGATGAATCCGGTGATCTTTTAAGTTGGCGGAATGTAAACTAACACCGCTGGTTAAATATTACTAAATATCGCACGTTTATATTCCGGCTGCAAATTAAAAGAAGCGAATATTAACCATGGGATCCTATATAGAAAAGGCATTGACCCTTGTTTGCTATAAAATTGAAACAAATAACTAAACCACTGATATCCGTCCCCATGGTTTAACTCATTGGCCACAGAGACCCTAGTTAAAGTCGTTGGTATTATGTGACAAAATAATAAAAATAAGGGATTTCGTTCATAGAAACCTATACCCAGCATTATACATGGTGAGCGCTTTGCTAATTCCTGGTAGAATTCGTCTGTCCGGGTGGTTAATTTTCTCAATGGTGCACGAGTGCAATTATTAACAATGTTGCATACAGCCTAAGTTCCTTTCCTAAATTAATGCCCATTTTTGTGGTTATTTTTTTTTCCCCTTTCTACAACCTGGATACTTGCCATATTGTCATCTGCGGTGAAACGGCCCAAGCCATTATAAAAAGGCAATCTTATCTCCTCCAAGTTACTGAAAAAAAGAAAGAAAGAATGTGTCTGTAAGGCTTGGTACAAATGGGTCAATATTTTGGTCGCATTCGGGTGAAATCCTGCAGTCATATATGGGTCCAAAGCCAATGTGTACGTTGGGAATAGCGTCTTAAACAATCATCATGGTTCTGTCCAACCTCTGGTTTAGGAAGGCCTGTTCCCTGATTGCTACATAGTAACATAGCATTGGAGGTTGTATAAAGACATACGTCCATCTGGTCCAACCTTTATACCCTACCCATAATGTCTGTATAACAGTTACACAGTAACATAGTATTGGAGGTTGTATAAAGACATACGTCCACCCAGTCCGACCTTTATACCCTACCCATAATGTCTGTATAAAAGTTACATAGTAACATAGTATTGGAGGTTGTATAAAGACATACGTCCACCCAGTCCAACCTTTATACCCTACCCATAATGTCTGTATAACAGTTACATAGTAACATAGTATTGGGGGTTGTATAAAGACACACGTCCATCCAGTCCGACCTTTATACCAATACCCCACCCATAATGTCGTATAACCGTTACATAGTACATAGTATTGGAGGTTGTATAAAGACATACGTCCATCAGTTCACCTTATACCCTACCCATAATGTCTGTATAACATTTACATAGTACTATAGTAATGAGTTGAATTAACGACATACGTCCATCTAGTCCAACCTTTATACCCTACCCATAATGTCTGTATAACAGTTACATAGTAACATAGTATTGGAGGTTGTATAAAGATATACGTCCATCTAGTCCAACTTTTATACCCTACCCATAATGTCTGTATAACAGTTACATAGTAATATAGTATTGGAGGTTGAATAAAGACATACGTCCATCTAATCCAACCTTTATACCCTACCCATAATGTCTGTATAACAGTTACAAGTAAACATAGTATTGGAGTTGTATAAAGACATACGTCCATCTAGTTCAACCTTTATACCCTACCCATAATGTCGTAACAGTTACATAGTAACATAGTATTGGAGGTTGTATAAGACATACGTCCATCTAGTCCACATTTATCCCCTACCCTAATGTCTGTATAACAGTTCATAGTAACATAGTATTTGGAGGTTGTATAAAGACATACGTCCATCTAGTCCACCTTTATACCCTACCCATAAGTGTCCTGTATACAGTTACACATAACATAGTATTGGAGGTGTATAAAGAATACGTCCACCTGTCCAACCTTTATACCCTACCCATAATGTCTGTATAAGTTTTACATATACATATATTGGGGTTGTATAAGCATACGTCCTCTAGTCCACCCTTTATCCTACCCATAATGTCTGTAAACGTTAACAAGTAACAAGTATTGGAGGATGTATAAGACATACGGTCCATCTAGTCCACCTTTATACCCTACCCATAATGTCTGATATCAGTTACATAGTAACATAGTATTGGAGGTTGTATAAAGACATACGTCCATCTAGTCCAACCTTTATACCCCACCCATAATGTCTGTATAACAGTTCCATATAAACATAGTATTGGAGGTTGTATAAAGACATACGTCCATCTAGTCCAACCTTTATACCCTACCCATAATGTCTGTATAACAGTTACATAGTAACATAGTATTGGAGGTTGTAAAGACATACGTCCATCTAGTCCAACCTTTATACCCTAACCCCATAATGTCTGTATAACAGTTACATAGTAACATAGTATTGGAGGTTTGATAAAGACATACGTCCATCTAGTTCAACCTTTATACCCTACCCATATGTCTGTATAACGTTACATAGTAAACATAGTATTGGAGTTGTATAAAGACATACGTCCATCTAGTCCAACCTTTATACCCTACCCTAATGTCTGTATAACAGTTACATAGTAACATAGTATTGGAGGTTGTATAAAGACATACGTCCATCTAGTCCAACCTTTATACCCTACCCATATGTCTGTAATCAGTTACATAGTAACTATTGGAGTTTGTATAAAACAATACGTCCATCTAGTCCACCTTTATACCCTACCCCTAATGTCTGTATAACAGTTACATAGTAACATAGTATTGGAGGTTGTATAAAGAATACAGTCCATCTAGTCCACCTTTATACCCTACCCATAATGTCTGTATAAATTACATAGTAACATAGTATTGGAGTTTTGTATAAAGACATACGTCCATCTAGTCCAACCTTTAACCCTACCCATAATGTTCTGTAAACAGTTACATATAACATATATTGGAGGTTGTATAAAGAATACGTCCATCTAGTCCAACTTTATACCCTACCCATAATGTCTGTATAACAGTTACATAGTAACATAGTATTGGAGTTGTATAAAGACATACGTCATCTAGTCCAACCTTTATACCCTACCCAATGTCTGTAATCAGTTACATAGTAACATAGTATTGGGGTTGTATAAAGACATACGTCCATCATCCAACCTTTATACCCACCCATAAGTCTGTATAACATTTACATAGTAACATAGTATTGGAGTTGTTATAAGACAATACGTCCATCTAGTCCAACCTTTATCCCTACCCATAATGTCTGTATAACGTTACATAGTAATATAGTAATTGGAGGTTGTATAAAGACATACGTCCCACTAGTCCACCTTTATCCCTACCCTAATGTCTGTATACAGTTACATAGTAACATAGTATTGGAGGTTGTATAAAAGACATACGTCCATCTAGTCCCACCTTTATACCCCCACATAATGTCTGTATAACAGTTACATAGTAACATAGTATTGGAGGTTGTATAAAGACATACGTCCATCTAGTCCAACCTTTAATACCCTACCCTAATGTCTGTATAACAGTTACATAGTAACATAGTAATTGGAGGTTGTATAAAGACAACGTCCATCTAGTCCACCTTTATACCCTACCCATAATGTCCTGTATAACAGTTACATAGTAACATAATATTGGAGGTTGTATAAGACACACACGTCCATCTAGTCCGACCTTTATACCCTACCCATAATGTCTGTAACAGTTACATAGTAACATAGTATTGGAGGTTGTATAAAGACATACGTCCATCTAGTCGAACCTTATACCCTACCCATAATGTCTGTATAACAGTTACATAGTAACATAGTATTGGGGTTGTATAAAGACATACGTCCATCTAGTCCACCTTATAACCCTACCCATAATTTCTGTATAACAGTTACAATATTACATAGTATGGGTTGTATAGACATACGTCCATCTAGTCCAACTTTATACCCTACCCATAAGTCTGTATAACAGTTACATAGTACATAGTTATTGGAGGTTGTATAAAGGCATACGTCCATCTAGTCCAACCTTTATACCCTACCCATAATTCTGTATAACAGTTACATAGTACATAGTATGGAGGTTGTATAAAGACATACGTCCATCTAGTCCAACCTTTATACCCTACCCATAATGTCTGTATAACATTTACATAGTAACTAGTATTGGAGGTTGTATAAAGACATACGCCATCTCAGTCCAACCTTTATACCCTACCCATAATGTCTGTATAACAGTTACATAGTAACATAGTATTGGAGGTTGTATAAGCATACGTCCATCTAGTCCAACCTTTATACCCTACCCATAATGTCTGTATAACAGTTACATAGTACATATATTGGAGGTTGTATAAAGACATACGTCCATCTAGTCCACACCTTTATACCCTCACCCATAATGTCTGTATACAGTTAACATAGTAACATAGTATTGGGAGGTTGTATAAAGACATACGTCCATCTAGTCCAACCTTTATACCCTACCATCATGTCTGTATAACAGTTACACATAGTAACATAGTATTGGAGGTTGTATAAAGACATACGTCCATCTAGTCCAACCTTTATACCCTCACCCATAATGTCTGTATAACAGTTACATAGTAACATAGTATTGGAGGTTTGTATAAAGACACTACGTCCATCTAGTCCAACATTTTATTACCCTACCCCTAATGTCTGTATAACAGTTACATAGTAACATAGTATTGGAGGTTGTATAAAGACAATCCTCATCTAGTCCAACCTTTATATCCCTCCCATAATGTCTGTTAACAGTTCATAGTAACATAGTATTGGAGGTTGTATAAAGACATACGTCCATCTAGTCCACCTTTATAACCCTACCCTAATGTCTGTATAACAGTTTACATGTAACATAGTATTGGAGGTTGTATAAAGACATACTCCATCTAGTCCAACCTTTATACCCTACCCATAATGTCTGTATAACAGTTACATAGTAACATAGTATTTGAGGTGTGTATAAAGGCACTACTTCCATCTAGTCCAACCTTTATCCCCCTACCCATAATGTCTGTATAACAGTTACATAGTAACATAGTATTGGAGGTGTATAAGACATACGTCCACACTAGTCCACCTTATATACCTACCAGAATGTCGGTATAACATTACATAGTAACATAGTATTGGAGGTTGTATAAAGACATACGTCCATCTAGTCAACCTTTAAAACCCTACCCATAATGTCTGTAATAACAGTTACTAGTAACATAGTATTGGAGGTTGTAATAAAGCATACGTCCATCTAGTCCCATATCCTATAACCACCTCCCATAATGTCTGTATACAGTTTCATAGTACATAGTATTGGAGGTTGTTAAGACATACGTCCATCTAGTCCGACCTTTATACCTATCCCTACCCATAATGTCTGTATAACAGTTAATTAACATAGTATTGGAGGATTGTATAAGACATACGTCCATCTAGTCCACACCTTTATACCCTACCCATAATGTCTGTATACAGTTTACATAGTAACAAGTATTGAAGGTTGTATAAGACATACGTCCATCTAGTCCAACCTGTATACCCTACCCATAATGTCTGTATAACAGTACTTAACATAGTATGGAGGTTGTAAAAGATATACGTCCATCTAGTCCAACTTTATAACCCTACCCATAAGTCTGTAAACAGTTAACATAGTAACTAGTATTGAGGTTGTATAAAGACATACGTCATCTAGTCCAACCTTTTTACCCTACCCATATGTCTGTATAACATTTACATAGTAACATAGTTATTGGGGTTGTATGAAGACATCGTCCATCTACCAACCTTTATAACCCTATATACATAACCTCTCACATTTATATAGTATCTCTTTACCAACCAAACAACAGTATATGTTTAGCGGAGATGGCCAGTATTCTCATATTATATAGTATCTGTACCAACCAGAACTACAGTATATGTATTAATACCAGTAGATTCTCAATATTATATAGTATCCCTGTACAAACCGAACTACAGTAATGTATTAATACCAGTAATTCTCAATATTATATCGTAATCCCCCGTGTACCCCCTAACCAGAACTACAGTTATATGATTAATACCAGTGAGTTCTCAATATTATATAGTATCCCCGTACTAACCAGAACTACAGTATATGTATTAATACCAGTAGTTCTCAATATTATATAGAACCCCACGTACCAACCAGAACTACAGTATATTTATTAATACCAGTACAGTGTTCTCCCCAGAATTTTTTTGTAGCCGGGTGAGGTGGGATGGGGACATTTGGTGGTGGGGGTAAAGGTGCACTGCATTATGCTCATAATACAGGTCAGGGATGTCTAACTTTCGTCCCACTAGATGTTTGAAAACTATGACTCCCAGCATTCAGTGGTTGTAGAATGCAGGGAGTTGTAGTTCGGCAACATCTGCAGGGAGTTGTAGTTCGGCAAAATCTGATGGTAACCCAAATGTAATATGGCAGCACAAGTACATGTGCCACCATTTTGTGGCCTTAGGGATCTTGGAAAAGCTACTTAACATGTGCTAAAATAATCTTGCCAGTGTAAAAAAGTGGTCTGGACTGGGCAGTTTTGGCGGGAGTTTTTACTGACCTATTGGCACCTATTAAACCTACATCTAAATTTTTTCAAATCACAATTGTTTTCTCAAGAAATTATTTCCAGCCGGGTGGCATGAAAAAGTAGCCGGGTGGGCCGCCCGGCTAAAAGACCCTAGGGAGAACACTGCAGTAATTCTCAATATTATATAGTATCCCTGTACCAACCAGAACTACAGTATATGTATTAATACCAGTAATTCTCAATATTACACTTTCACTGCCATTAGTACACTATGAGGCTGGGAGGGACTGACCCTAAACCAGTCCTGCCATTTTACACTTGGGTCTAGGGGGACGACCCTGAAACTCACTCACTGCCATAGTACACTTTGGGTCTAGGAGGGACTGACCCATAAACACGTCACTGCCATAGTACCTTTGGGTCTAGGAGGGACGGGCCATAAACACGCACTCTACTGCCATTAGTACACTTGGGTCTAGGAGGACTGACCCATAAACACGTCACTGCCATTAGTGACACTTTGGGTCTAGGAGGGACGACCCATAACACGTCACTGCCATTCGTACACTTTGGGTCTGGAGGGACTGACCCCTATAACCATCTCACTGCCATTAGTACACTTTGGGTCTAGGAGGGACTGACCACCTAAACACGTCACTTGCCATTAGTACACTTGGTCGAGGAGGGAGGACCCTATAACACGTCACTGCCATTAGTACACTTTGGGTCTAGAGGGACGACCATAAACGTCACTGCCATTAGTACACTTTGGGTCTAGGAGGGACTGACCCATAAACACGTCACTGCCATTAGTACACTTGGGTCTAGAGGGACTGACCCATAACACTCACTAGTCATTAGTACCTATTGGTCTTGGGAGGACTGACCCATAACACGTCTCACTTGCCATTAGTACACTTGGGTCTAGGAGGGACTGACCCATAAACAACGTCACTGCCATTATTACAGGAGGGACTGACCCATAAACACGTCACTGCCATTAGTACACTATGGGCCTGGGAGGGACTGACCCATAAACAGATCACTGCCATTAGTACACTTTGGGTCTGGGAGGGACTGACCCATAAACACATCACTGCCATTAGTACACTTTGGGTCTAGGAGGGACTGACCCATAA
>JAACNH010000013.1:972262-1110128 GCA_019447015.1 Hymenochirus boettgeri | reverse complement strand
AGTACACTTTGGGTCTCGGAGGGACTGACCCTAAACACGTCCCTGCCATTTAGTACCTTTGGGTCTAGAGGGACTGACCATAAACACGTCACTGCCATTAGTACACTTTTGGGTCGTAGGAGGGACGGACCCATAAACACGTCACTCGCCATTAGTACCTTTGGTCTAGGAGGGACTGACCCATCAACACGTCATGCCTTGTACACTTTGGGTCTAGGAGGACTGACCCATAAACACGTCACTATGCCATTAGTTACACTTTGGGTCTAGGAGGACTGACCCATAAACACGGTCACTGCCATTAGTACACTTGGGGTCGAGGGGACTGACCCATAAACACGTCACTGCCATTAGTACACTTTGGTTTGGGAGGGACTGACCCATAAACACGTCCACTGGCCATTAGTACCTTTGGGTCTAGGAGGTTACTGACCCATAAACAACGTCACTGCCATTATTACACTTTGGGTCTAGGAGGGACTGACCCAAAAACACGTCCACTGCCGATTAGTCACTTTGGGTCTAGGGAGACTGACCCATAACACGCTCACTGCCATTAGTCACTTGGGTTTGGGGGACTGACCCATAAACAACTCACTTGCCATTATGTACACTTTGGGTCTAGGAGGGACTGCCCATAAACAGTATCACTGCCATTAGTACACTTTGGGTCTAGAGGGACTGACCCCATAAACACGTCACTGCCATTAGTACCATTTGTCTGGAGGGACTGACCATAAAACACGTTCACTCCTCGCCATTAGTACACTTTGGGTCTGAGGAGACTGACCCATAACACGTCACTCTTTATGTACCTTTTTGGGTCTAGGAGGGACTGACCCATAAACAGTCACTGCCATTAGTACACTTTGGTCTAGGATGGTACTTTTCCCATAAACACTCACTGCCATTAGTACACTTTGGGTCTAGGAGGGACCTGACGCCATAAACTGTCACTGCACTGCCATTAGTACACTTTGGGTCTAGTGAGGGACGGACCCATAAACACGTCACTGCATTAGTACACTTTGGTTTGGAGGGACTGACCCATACACACGCTCACTGCCATTAGTACACTTTGGGTCTAGAGGATACTGACCCATAAACACTCACTGCCATTAGTTCACTTTGGGTCTAGGAGGGACTGACCCATAGCACACGTCCGGCATGCCATTAGTACACTTTGGGTCTAGGAGGTACTGACCCATAAACACGTCACTGCCATAGTACACTTTGGTTCTGGAGGGACTGACCCTAACACTTCACCTCCTGCCATTAGTACACTTTGGGTCTAGGAGGGACGACCCATAAACACTTCACTCGCCATTATACACTTTGGTCTAAGGAGGGACTGACCCATAAACCAATCACTGCCATTAGTACACTTTGGGGTCTGGAGGACTGACCCATAAAACGTCACTGGCCATTAGTACCAACTTTGGTCTAGGAGGGACTGACCCATAACACGTCACACTCACTCTCCATTAGCCTTTGGTCTAGGTGGACTGACCCATAAACACGTACTACTGGCGATTAGTACACTTTGGGTCTAGGAGGACTGCCCATAAACACGTCACTGTCCATTAGTACCACTTTGGGTCTAGGAGGACGGACCCTAAACACGTGCCCTGCCTTAGTAACTTTGGGTCAGGAGGACTGACCCATAACACGTCACTGCCATTAGTACATTTTGGGTCTAGGAGGGAGGACCCATAAACACGTCACTTGCCATTATACCTCTTTGGGTCTAGGAGGACTGACCCATAACAGTCACTTAGCCATTAGTACACTTGGTCTAGGAGGGACTGACCCATCAACGTCACTGCCATTAGTACATTTGGGTCTCTGAGGGACCACCCATAAACACGATCACTGGCCATTAGTACACTTGGGTCTGGAGAGGACTACCATAACATCTCACTGCATTATAACCCTTTGGATCTAGGAGGACTGGACCCCATATAACCACTTCACTGCCATTAGTACGCTTGGGTCTGAGGAGGGATTGACCATAACACTTCACCTGCCATTAGTACACTTGGGTCGAGGGACTACCCCATAAACCCGTCACTTGCCATTAGTACACTTACAGTTGGGTCTAGTAGGGATGGACCAAATAAGACACGTCACTTGCATTGATCCACTTTGGGTCCTGGAGGGACTGACCCATAAAACCACGCTTATACTTTGTCGGAGGCACCATACACTACTGCCTTAGTACACTTTGGGTCTAGGGAGACTAGCCCCTGCCATTAGTACACTTTGGGTCTAGGAGGGACTGACCCATATACACATCACTGCCATTAGTACAGTTTGGGTCTAGGAGGGACTGACCCATAAACACGTCACTGCCATTAGTACACTTTAGGTCTAGGAGGGACTGACCCATAAACACGTCACTGCCATTAGTACAGTTTGGGTCTAGGAGGGACTGACCCATAAACACGTCACTGCCATTAGTACAGTTTGGGTCTAGGAGGGACTGACCCATAACCACGTCACTGCCATTAGTACAGTTTGGGTCTAGGAGGGACTGCCCCATAACCACGTCACTGCCATTAGTACATTTTAGGTCTAGGAGGGACTGCCCCATAAACATGTCACTGCCATTAGTACACTTTGGGTCTAGGAGGGACTGACCCATAAACACGTCACTGCCATTAGTACACTGGGTCTAGGAGGGACTGACCCATATACACGTTAGCCCAAAGCAGCGACATTTAAGGTGTTGAAGGCATTGGTCGTGCCTCATAGAGGGCCAATAGTTGTGCAATGGTACTGGACCATGAATACAATGTCCGGTTGCTCTAGCCAGTCTGAAAGATCTTGACAGTAGCGAAGCAGTCCTTATTGTTATGGTCTCAGCCTCTCTGCAGATTTTTCATTGTGAGAGGATTGATGTTGCTAACAGATCTCCTTGAATTGATCCTTCATCCGTCATCTCCAGATAAAAAGGCAAACAGCATTAAGGTATATGAGGAAGGAAGGTCCTAGAGCAGAATCAAATGACTTTAGACAAATCATGGGTTGATAACGCTTGTTCCGCTGACATGCGGGCTTCTCTGCATTCCACATTTCATGCAGTTTAATTGCTCTCATGCTGGGGGTGGGCAATTCCACTGAGTTTTACCAAAACATTTGTGAAGTGGGGGGCCAGACGAAAACATCGTTGGTCTGAAACATATGAGTGGACAGTAGCCTGAAGGGTACTGGCAATTGCGCATCACCTGGTTGCCTTTCCTCCACTGGGAGATCTTGATTTCAGCTTGGTGGTCACAACTATTTTATACTCTTGCTCCTCTATGGGCTCTGGAGGTGATTGTCAGTTCTTTTAATCCCCGCCCCCTTCAGAATCCTTCCCCAGGTCCTCAGGTCTTGATCGGGACTCTGGATCGTTCATGTCCAGGTCGGTCTCCATGTAAAAGCTGCTTCTTCTTCTCGCTTTTTCTGCCCGTGTCAGAGTTCTCGCTACCGGATGGAATCGGATCGAACCCTTCACTCAAGGTCACCTATCCAGATTCTGTACGATGAGGCGCCTTCGGAGACGGGAAAGACGTGAGTATTTGTTGCTCTTTTGCGATGGTCTTTGCCTAGGATTCTTTCTGCTCTGATCTGCGGCCATGACAGGCTCTGGTCTGGGTGCCTTGCTCAATACATTGCAGGTCTTTTGATTCGTGATCATCTGTAATTGAAACCCCGTCAGTAGTGAGAATAACTTATATCGTGTGTCTTAAACACCAAACCCGGACCTAAGGGAACTTGTTCATTTTTCTCTGACGTGCCACATAGGGATTAGTAACAAGTGAGCACATTGCACAGCCAGTAAATGTTGGCTTGTTTAAGGTCTACCGCAGTAGATAACATCGATTGGTTATGGCAAATTTGTAAGAAAAAAAGAAACCAAATTCCCTTAATACACCAGATTGGAGCACTTGTAAATCACACAACTATAAGGAAATACTCAGGGTTATTCAAATAAACGTTCTTTTCGTTTAAAATGTGATAATTTTACCACAACCAATCAGATGTTAGTTTGCAATGTTAAATAAGACTGATTGGCTGGCGGCAAAATTAGCCCATTTAGACGATAAGAATTTTTATTGAATCTCCTGTATATCTTTGACCTTTGCACTACATTAAGTCCACAACTTAAAGCCTTGTGATTTGATTTGATAAAACCACGGTAAATTGCTGGTGTGACTTAAATAATCTAATATGTTACACGAGTGATTCTCTCTGGGCATGTCCAAAGCTCTGTGAGCTCTTGACACAGCTTTTCAGAGGAGGAGATGAGAAGGCCCGAAACAAGAGGTAAAAATGTTTAATCTACAACATGAGAGTATTAAAGACTTGGGGGGGAGGGGTGGACTTGACCTTGAAAGAAAACCTAATAGGCAATTCCACATTCTATACGAAGAAAATAAGGTTGGGAGACTAGGACAAATAGAGACAACTTACCCGGATTGTCATTTTTGAAGGCCGGAATGGACTCTCCCAGCCTCAGCCTGCAGTCGTATATTCACATGTTTACCAAGTGGGAGGAAAAGGGCAGCGGATGAAAGCAATAGAAGGCTGGTAATGTTGGAATCTGAAAATTAAAATCACAGTATCTTTAATAAAGGGAAATTCTAATGGATGTTCATACAATGAATTTGCAGATTAGATCATAGTTCTATACTAGTATTCGGGATGGAACACTCTACTTATGTGTCACTCTCCGCCCCTCCTCTGACAAACCAGCCAAATAGAAGAGCTTGAGACTACAAACCCATTTCCTTAGAATAGAGCCAGCTTGCTGGCACAGAACACTCGTTTTTTATAGCATTGGCAACATCACGTAAATAATGCAGTAAGTTAAAGCAATCAACAGGTAAGGGGACCAACCAAGACCATACGTGCGAATGAAGACTTCGCGCCCTTCGAAAATCTGTCTTATGTTGGAATTGAAAGACATGGAAATTTTCAGTAGAGTGGACATCTAGTCAGATCCCGCCACACGGCATTGGGTGTAACGACACCAGAGCATGCCTTAAACCAGCCAAATAGGACAGAGCATGCTTTAAACCAGCCAATCAGTGGCAGGGAGCAGACTAAACAGCGAATTAAGGCAAAGAGTATGCCAGAAAACAAGCGAATTCAGGGACAAGAGCATGTCTAAACCAGCAAACAGCTAACAGAGATCGCTAAACCCACAAATAATAGTACAGAGCATGTCTAACACCAGCAATCAGGGAACCGAGCATTCCTTAAACCAGGGTTGGAAGAACCCCTGATGATGTGTTCAAGACTGCATCCCAATGTACACATTGTGCTTGGACCACAATAATGACTGCAGATTTCGACCCGATGCGACACCAACACGATGGACCCATTTACCAAGCCTACAGACACATTTCTCAGTAAATTGGCGAGAAACGATGCCTTTTTATAATTATCTTGTGCCAGTTATCCGCAGATGACAATATGGCAGATATCAGGTATGTGCAAGGAAAAAAAAAATAACCACACCAATGCGTCTAATTAGAAAGGCAACATAGGCTGAAACGTGTAAAATGCACTTGCGTTGCAACATTTGAGAAAATTAACCCCGGGACAGAGAATTCTTACAGGACATTAGCAAAGCGGCTCACATGGTATACATGTGGTATAGGTTTCATGAAGAAATCCCTATTTTATCAATACAGACTTAACTAGGGGTCGTGGCAATGAGTAAACATGGAGGAAGGATATCAGTGGTTAGTTATTGTTTTCCATTTATAGCAAACAGGTCCAATGGACCTTTTCTAATAGGATCCCCATGGTTCAATATTCGCTATTTTAATTTGCAGCCGGATAGGACTGCGATCTTGTATAATATTTAAACCAGCGGTGTTTAGTTACACCGCAATTAAAAGATCACCGGGCATCATCAATTAGGCGTGTGGGTAAGACCACAGACGATCAGCTTCAGGACATGTAAATATACCCAGATACATATATAAAAACCATACATTGCTGGTGTCTGTCAGATTACCCAAGACGTTCCCACACGGTGTTACTGCCGCTTGAGGTGTTGAGCGGCCCATCAGGACAGATCGAACCACCACTCTGAAGACAAGCAAGTCGGGCAAGAAGGGAATAACTGCCGTCGTTTCCTCCTCATTCCTCGTCTGGCAGAGCTCAGGTTAATGGATGTGCGTAAGTAAAAATGCAAGAGGTTGAAACTTCCAGAAGGATAGGCAGAGTGAGTAAGTAGCATATACCGAGCGGCAAACATGGGACCAATAGAAGACTGACGGACATCGATACAAGTTGGATCCAATGGTAATGTCAATTTGTCATTAATAACGATTATGAGAAGTGTTTGGAGATTATTACTCCAAGGTGCAAAAATAGTTTTTACTTTCCTATAGTGAACATTCATTACACACTGCGATCGCCGCTGCCCGCTTCGGGCTGTTCAGTCCGATAATATGGGCACATTTACGCCAAAACGGTTGCTCGTTTCAGGGGACGTGTTGCCCAATCCGCAGAGCGGATCTCCGAACGAGCGTCTATATCAAGCGATTAAAGGCCCGATATGTTGGATGATTACCGGCCGATTGTTACACATTGTGCGTACAGTTTGCGACTGCGATGCTAAAAGTTGGATGAACTGATTTCAAAACAACAGAACAACACCAACAACCTGCACACAACAGGACATCCCCATCCTGGACAACATTCCAAAACTGCAAGACACCTGGTTAGTGGCGTTTTTCCCCTCTGTACACAGTCGTATGTGATCGTTTGTTAAGGGACATGTCTACGCTTGGTCCTTTAGGTAGAAAAAGCGCTTTACAAAGTTATGTATCTTATTGTTAAAAAAGAAGAAACACTAACAACAGGACGATACTACAAACAGGAAACACTTCACACTTATTTACTATGCACACTGACGTCTAGCGTGAACCAATCAAGTACACTGCAGCCTGTCCTGGAATGCACCTAGACATCCAACAGGACTAAAGCACATTCCATTGAAGTGAAGGGCCAGTTCCCATTGGTAAAGTGAGTACAAGCCGCAAAAGTTCCGTGCTAGGAAACGGTCATTCAGACAAACAAATTCTTCGTTTGTGGTGGCTCTTATAGAAGTATAGGAAGTCACACACCATGGGGGGCTGTTGTTGGGTTGCAAACATCGAGATGTGACAAGGTTCAGGACAACTTCAGTTGCTGTATATTGCCAACAATTACAATACGAATATAATTACAGTGAATGGGACAGAATGTAGACACAGAACACTGGGGTTCCCTTAATCTTCAAATCAGAACAGAACAACTAAGGTAATGTGGAACCTCCATCACAAGCACTCCTACTCTTGGGCTGCCATTAGCTCTGCCAGGAACATGAAACTCACCAATTAATCTCTTATATCTTTACACCGGAAGGGAGAGGAGGATGGTCAGGTTAGGGAACCTCAATATATGTGTCAAAGAAACAAGCCACTGGTCCTTACCTCTTTTTTACTGGGCGATAACTTCTCGTCTACGCACTCTCATGCGGTTGAGACCTTTAGCGCTTCTAATACAGTCTCTTCAGTTCCATAGGCTCCTTCAAACGACACTTTTGGAATTGGATATCGTGCGAGAAAGAAAAGAAGAGAGAGCTGCAGTATAGAAATCCAAAACAATGGTACAATAGGGAATTAAAGGTAAGAGGACTAGAGGGACAGAGTGACTAACCACAGGGGTTGATTGTTTTAATATCAGACATTAACCATGGTTATACGCAGCATGGCTGCTTGCGCCCCTACAGATAGTAAATAAGGAATAATAGAAGGGGGATACGACTTATATGTTTAAATACCAGCCCTTGAGTTTCTAGGGACAATGGTCCAGAATAATTGTTATTCATATGATTCCCCAACTGTGCCACAACAGTAGGTCATTCCTTACAACGCAGGTAAGCAGTAGGTGGCACTCACACATGGTAGTATTGACTCCCAGCCAACGTGCCCACTGATATTAAAGGCTACCTGTCCAGAGACCAGCAATGATATTGTACCAAGCAGGAGGGTAGCTATTCCCCCTAACAAAAGCCCCATTGCAGAACAACAAACAAAGCAAGGTACGGTAATCATAAACCTTTACTTAAAGTGGCATAGGTTAATACTGGCATTATAGATATACTGAGTTCTCTGCGGTGTACGGGATCATATTAATAGTTAAGATACTTACTGGTATAATACATATACTGTAGTTTCTGGTTGGTACGGGGGATACTATAAATATAGAGAATTAATGGTATTAATTAAAACTGTGTTCTGGGTGGTACAGGGATCTATCATAATATTACGAATTTACTGGTTATTATACATAGACTGTTAGTTCTGCGTAGGTACAGGGATACTATAATTTGAGAATTATGATATTAATAATAGATACTGTAGTTTCTGGTTATACGGGGATACTATATAATATTGAAATTACTGGTTTATAATACTATATGTAGTTCGGTCGTACAGGGATACTATATAATAATGAGAATTACTGGTTATTAAGTACAGTATACTGTAGTCTGCGTTGTGACCGGGATTACTATATAATTGAGAATTACTGCGTATTAATACATATACGTTAGTTCTGGTTGGTACAGGGATATAATAATTTTGAGAATACTGATATAATCACATATTAGTAGTTCGTCTGGTTAGTACGGGCATACTATATATCTATTGAGAATATACTGATTAATACATATAGGTAGTTCTGTGGTGGTACAGGGACTTATATAATATTGAGAAGTTACTGGTATTAATACAAATATACTAGTAGTTCGGTTGGTACGGGATAGCCATATAATAATTGAGAATTACTGGTATTAATACTAATACTGTAGTCTGATTGGTACGGGATACAATAATATTTGAGGAATTACTGCTATTATACAATATACTGTAGTTCTGGTTGGTACAGGGATACTATATAATGATGGAATACTGGTATATAAGACTATACTGTAGTTCGGTTAGTACGGGGCATACTTATATAATATGAGAACTACTGTTATAATACATTATGTTAGTTCTGGTTAGTACGGGACTATATTAAGATGAGAATTTATTGGATTAATACATATACAGTAGTTTCTAGGTGGACAGGGATACTATATATAGAACTACTGGATAATCACATATACTGTAGTTCTGGTTGGTACAGGGATACTATATAATATTGAGAATAATGCGGTTCTCCCTAGGGTCTTTTAGCCGGCGGCCCACCGGTACTTTTTCATGCACCCCGTGGAAATAATTTCTTAGAAAACAATTGTGATTGAAAAAAATTAGATGTAGGTTAATAGGTCCAATAGCGTCAGGTAAAAACTCCCGCCAAAACATGCCCAGTCCCAGACCACTTTTTTACACTGAAGATATTTTAGCAAATGTAAGTAGCTTTCAAGATCCTAAGGCCACACCAAAAATGGTGGCAAATGTATTGTGCTGCCATATTACATTTGGGTTACCATCAGAATTTGCCGAACTACAACAGCCCTGCAGAGGTGCCGAACTACAACTCCCTGCATTCTACAACCCACGGAATGCTGGGTCATAGTTTCAAACATCTAGTGGGACCCGAAAGTTAGACATCCAGACCTGTATTATGAGCATAATGCAGGCACTGTTACCCCCACCACCCAATGTCCCCCATTCCCACCTCACCGGCTTACAAAAAAATTCTGATTGGGAGAACAGTACTGGTATTAATAAATATACTGTAGTCTGGTGGTACGGGGGGTTCTATATAATAATATTGAGGAACTACTGGTATAAACATCTCTGTAGTTGGGTTAGTACGGGGATACCAGATAATATGGAGAATTACTGTTATTAATTACATATACGTAGTTTGGTGGGTAAGGGATACTAATATATTGAGAATACTGGTATTAATACATATACTGTAGTTTGGTTGTACAGGGGATACTATATAATATGAGAAGTACTGGTATTAAACTATACTGTAGTCTGGTTGGTACAGGATATATATAATCATTGAGAATTACTGGCATTAATACATATACTGGGTCTGGTTGGTAAAGAGATTACTATCTAAATATTGAGGGTATTTATATAGGGTATAAAGGTTGGACAGAGGGACGTAGGTCTTCATACAAACCTCCAATAGCTATGTTACTAGTAATGTTATACAGACATTATGGGTAGGGATAAGGTTGGACTAGGGACGTAGTCTATACAACCTCCAATACGATGTACTAGTAACTGTTATAAGACATTAGGGGTAGGGTCTAAAGGTTGGACTGATGACGATATCTGTTATACAAATCCAATACTATGTACTATGTAAAGTTATACAGACATTATGGGTAGGGTATTCAGGTTGGACTAGATGGACGTATGTCTTTATTACAACCTCAACTTTGTTACTATGTAAACTGTTATACAGACATTATGGGTAGGGTAAAGGGTTGGACTAGTAGGACGTAGTCCTGATACATCCTCCAAATACTATGTTACTATGTTGTAACTTTATTACAGACATTATGGGGTGAGGGTAGGGTATAAAGGTTATGGACTAGATGGACGTATGTCCTTAATAAATCCTCCAATTACTATGTTACTATGTAAACTGTTATACAGACATTTATGGGTAGGGTATAAATGTTGGACTAGATGGACGTATGGCTGATACAACCTCCAATAAATACTATGTTACTATGCAACTGTTATACAGACATATGGTAGGGTATAAGGTTGGACCTAGATGGACTATGTCTGTATACAACCTCCAATACTATGTACTTGTAACGGGTATACAGACATATGTGTAAGGTATCTAAAGGTCGGGACTAGATGGAAGTATGTCTTTATACAACTCCAATACTAGTTACTATGTAGGTATACAGGACCCATTATGGGTAGGGTATAAAGGTTGGACTAGATGGACCGTATGGCCTTTATAAACCTTTAATCTATGTTACTATGGTAACTGTTTTATACAGACATTATGGGTAGGGTGTTAAAAGGTTGGACTAGAGGAGGGTATGTCTTATACACCTCCAATACTATGTTACTAGTAAACTGTTATACAGACATTTTATGGTAGGGTATAAAGTGGACTAGTATGACGTATGTCTTTATACAACCTCCAATACTATGTGACTATGTACCTGTGATACAGACATTATGGGTAGGGTTATAAAGGTTGGACTAGATGGACGTATGCTCTTATACACCCTCCAATACTTCTGTTACTATGTAACTGTTATACAGACATTATGCGTAGGGTATAATGTTGATAGATGGACGTTATGTCTTTTTATTCAACCTCAAATACTATGTTATATGAACTGTTATACAGACTTATGGGTAGGGTATAATGATTGGACTAGATGGACGTAGTCTTTATACAACCCCAATCATGTTACTATGTAACTGTTAGACAGACATATGGGTAGGGTAACCGGTTGGATAGATGGACGTTGTCTTTCTCCAACCTCCAATATATGTTCCTATTTAACGGTCTCCGACTTATGGGGTAGGGTATCCGGTCGGACTCGATGGAGTATCCTGTCTTTCTACAGACCCACCACCCCCGCAACCTAGTCCTCGTCATGTTATACCGCTTCTGGGAGCCGGTATAAACACGCGCTTGTCCTCCAGGTTATTGTCGGATTCTCTGCCGTAGTGTTTTATCCTACGTAGCCCCCATCTCTGTCCTGTCCTGTTGTTCTCCCGCCCTTCTGGTCGTCGGGTCATCACACGGTTGTCTTGTGGGAGAGTCGCTCTTTCGTCTGTCTTTCTCACCTCCCACTCTATTTTCCATCGTCCCCTGGCCCTCAGCTCCCTACGCAGCCACTTATACCAACCCCCACCCCCATTATGCCAAACTGCCGAGTCGCCCGTGCTCACCATGTGACCGTTGGACCTCGCGGCCGTCTGTCTTTCTCCCCCCTCCCATTCTGTTCCTATTGTCCTGTTCTCAGCCTTATTTGTCTCTCTCCCTTTTCCCTCTGACCTCTCCTTTCCCCCCCCCCACCTATTTATCTTTCACCTGTATTTCCTTCTCCCCCCTACCAGTTTTTATGGGTGTATGGCTAGGTTACGTGAGATGCGTTCTTTCGGTGGGACCGAGGACGTCTTCTTTTATCCCCACCTCCATACTCTTTACTCTGTAAACTTTTTTATCTGACTGTAGCCCTTCGTGGGTATGTCTACAAGGTTGTACTGCTTACGATTTTAACCCCTCCCCCCCTTCCATCCCGCCCTCACCTTGGTGTTCATTGAGTGTTGTTTTGTTCGAGTGTGTCAGACTCCTTCTTCTTGTGATTGGTCTTGGTGTTGCCTTCCCCCCTCGACCCTTACTCTATCCTTCCTTCTCCCTTGAACCATCCTCTATCCGATTGACTCTTTCTGTTGGAACGATTTAGTGATTCTTTATCCCTTCTTCCGCTTGATTTCCTTTTTGATCTTTCCCCCCCCCCCTCCTTCCCTCTTTCCTTTCTCCCTCCTTCTTTCTTTTTTTTACCTCGTTCTTTCTCTTCCTTATTCACCGCCCACTCCTTCCTATTTATCTCTTCCTCTTACCTCCCTTTTCTTTCTTTCTCACTTTTCCTCTAGACCCAGGATTCCTTCTCCTTTCTCTTCCCCCCTCCATCCTCCCAATTACACTATGGGATCAGTTTCCACTACGGCGGAGGTAGTAGATAGTTGTTTGTTTTCTCTCACTTTTCCTCTTTTTCTTATGTAGCCAGTATTGGAAAGCCTCTCACCACAGTACCCAGGTTGTGACCCCCCCCAGTTTACTATGGTAATATGTAACCTGTTATTACCGACCTTATGGTAGGGTATAAGGTTGACTAGATGGAGCGATTGATTTATACAACCTCCAATATATATACTATGAACTGTATACAGACATTATGGTAGGTGTTATAAAGGTTGGACTGGCGATGGGACTGTTATGTCTTTATACAACCGCCAATAGTATGGTACTATGTAAACTGTTATACTATGATTAGATTACAGGGGTTTGGGGGGGGTGTATAAAATGGTTGGACTAGATTGTGCAGTCTGGTTTGCGTCGTATTTACAACCTCCGCACGTACATGTTCCTATGTAACGTATACAGACATTTATGGGATTGGGTGAGGGGTATGAACCGGGTGTGTGGGAGTCGGTGGGCGATGAGCCCTAACGGGACCCGAAAGTAGCTGTCTTCTATACCAACCTCCAATACTATGTACTATGAACTGTTCTACAGACCTTAGGGTAGGTCTAAAGTTGACTAGATGGACGTTTATGTCTCTTATACAACTCCAAATATGACTATATGTAACTGTTAATCACAGACATAGGTAGGGTATAAAGGGTGGACAGATGGACGTAGGTCTTTATTAACCTCCAACTTGTTACTATGTACATTGGTATATACGAATTAGGGGGTTAGGGTTATAAGGTAGCGACCTAGAGGGATGTATTTCTTGATACAACCTCCAATAACTTCTAGTTACTATGTAACGTTATAAAGACAGTCTGGGTAGGGTATAAAGGTGGACTAGTTATGGACGTGTGTCTTTATTATAACCTCCAACTATTATGTTACTATGCTAAACTGTTATACAGACATCTGGGGAGGGGTATAAAGTGGACTAGATGAGTAGGTCTTTAACAACCTCCAATACTAGTTACCATGCTAATGTTATACAGACATTATTGGTATAGGGATAAAGGTGGACTAGATGGACGTATGTCTGTATCAACTCAATACTATGTTACTAGTAACGTTGATACAGACATTATGGGGTTAGGGTATAAAGGTGAACTATAGGACGTAGTCGTTTACAACATCCAATCTATGTACTATGTAAATGTATACAGAAACCCAACTTATGGGTAGGTATAAAGGTTTGGACTAGATGGACGATATGTCTTTATTCAACCTCAATACATATACTATGTAACGGTGATACAGGGACCCATTCTGGTAGGGTATAAAGGTGGACAGTATGGACGTATGTCTTTATACCACCTCCAATTACTATGTTAATAGAACTGTACATAAGACATTATGGGTTGGGGATATAAAGGTGGACTAGATGGATATTGTCTTATACACCTCCAATACTATGTTACTATGGAAAGCTGTTTTAACAGACATTATGGGTAGGTATAAAGTTGGACTAGATGGAACGTATTTTCCTTTATACTTCCTCCATACTATGTTACTATGTAACTGTATACAGAATTATGGGTGGTTATAAAAAGGTTGGACCTCGATGAGACGTTGTCTTTTACAACCTCCAATTACTATGGTATATGTAACTGTTATACAGACATATGGGTAGGGTATAAGGTGGACTGGTGGACGTTATTCTTATACAACCTCCACTGCTAGTTATGTAACTGTTATACAGAATTATGGGTAAGGTCAACGGTCTGACTAGAGGTGGGTCTGGGAGGGACTGACCCATAAACACGTCACTGCCATTAGTACACTTTGGGTCTAGGAGGGACTGACCCATAAACACGTCACTGCCATTAGTACACTATGAGCTTGGGAGGGACTGACCCATAAACACGTCACTGCCATTTGTACACTTTGGGTCTAGGAGGGACTGACCCATAAACACGTCACTGCCATTAGTACACTTTGGGTCTAGGAGGGACTGACCCATAAACACGTCACTGCCATTAGTACACTTTGGGTCTGGGAGGGACTGACCCATAAACACGTCACTGCCATTAGTACACTTTGGGTCTAGGAGGGACTGACCCATAAACACGTCACTGCCAGTCTAGGAGGGACTGACCCATAAACACGTCACTGCCATTAGTACACTTTGGGTCTAGGAGGGACTGACCCATAAACACGTCACTGCCATTAGTACACTTTGGGTCTAGGAGGGACTGATATAATGTCTAATATAAACAGTTTGATAATAGAGAATTGCACTCACTTTTTCAGAGCTCTCAGAGTTTGTGGAACAGACTGTCTGTGCTGCTGAACCTGTTGCCGTCTGCCACCAAGATACAGGAATCTGGTAAGTATTTAGTATAGTATAGTATAGTATTTGAGGTTGAATAAAGACATATGTCCATCCAGTCCAACCCATCTAGCAATATCCTCATTTCCTGCCTAACTGTTGATCCAGAGGAAGGCAAAAAAAACCCACCAAATTTATGAAGGGGGTTGATCCAGAGGAAGGCAAAAAAAACCCACCAAATTTATGAAGGGGAAAAAATTCCTTCCTGACTCCAAGTGGCAACCGGAAATTTCCCTGGATCGACTCTACTTTATGTATCAATCCCAGTAACTTGTAACATTCCTTGTTTGTAGAAACTCATCCAGCTTTTTATTAAACTGACCAATGAACCTGCCATAACAACAGGTCATTTCCCTAGATATCTAACAGGTAGGTGATTTCTCTAGATAGCTACAGGAGTGATTTCCTCTCTAGATATCTACAAGGAGTGAGGTTATCATCTAGATTATCCTACAGGAGGTGAGTGTCTCTAGATATCTATCCTGGAGTTCCATGTTGTGTCTAGAATAACAGTTGCTACAGGATGGGAGTTATGCTCGACAATATCTACAGGAGGTCAGGGCCGCTAGATAGCTCAGGAGCTTCAGTTTCCCTAGATACCTTTACAGAGGTCAGTTACCCTCTAGTAATACCTTACCGGAGGGGCGATTACCCTAGATACCAGTACAGGAGGCATTTCACACTAGATATATACTACGGAGGTCATTTTTGCCCGATGAATATCTACAGGAGGTCGATGTTCCTACGATAGCTACAGGGGTCATTTTCCCTAGCATATCTACGAGGAGGTCAGTTTCCCTCTACAGGAGGTCAGTTTCCCTAGTATCTCTACAGGAGGTCATTACGCCTAGATATCTCAGGAGGTCAGTTTTCCCTAGATAGCGACATGAGTCAGTGCCCACTAAGATACCTACAGGAGCTCAGTTACCCTAGACTACCTACAGGAGGTCAGGTTCTTTTCCCTAGTCTAACAGGAGGTGAGTTTCCTCTTAATCTCTACCAGCGAAGTGAGTTTCTCTAATATCTACACGGATGTCAGTTTCCCTAGATATCTACAGGGTCAGTTTCCCTGATATCTAATCAACGGAGGTCAGTTTCCCCCAGATATCTACTAGAAGGTGGTCAAGTTTTTTTTTCCTATCCTATATCTACAGGAGTCCAGTTACCTTTTCCTAGAAGCACACAGGATCAGCTTTTCCCTAGATATCTACAGAGGTGCTTTCCCTATTATCGACTGGGGTGTTTTCCCTAGATATCCTAAGAGCATTTTACACAGAGATCTAACACCAGGAGGTCAGTCTACCCTAAGATATCTACAGAGGGTGAGTTTTCTCTAATATCTACAGGAGGTCAGTTTTCCCTAGATAATCTACAGGAGTTCATTTTCCTTCCCTAGATATCCTACAGGAGTCTTTACCGGATCCACTATATATCTACAGGAGGTCAGTTTACCCCATGACGAATATCTAAGAGGTCAGTTTCGCCTAGATATCTACCGATGGTCAACCTTTTCCCTACGATATCCTACAGAGGTCAGTTTCCCTAATCATACTCGACACGAGGTCAGGTTGCCCTAGATTCTACGAGTCAGTTTTCCCTCCCTAGATTCTACAGGAGTTCAGTTTATCTGAATATCTCAGGACAATGTGTTATTTTTCAATCACCTGTTCAATCCTCCAGTCTCCCCTTTATTTCTGCCTCATTGTATTGAGTTTGAACTTACTTATCTACAGGAGGTCAGTTTCCCTAGATATCTACAGGAGGTCAGTTTATCTGAATATCTACAGGAAATGTAGTTATTTTTAATCACATGTTCAATCCTCCAGTCTCCCTTTATTTCTGTCCATTGTAATTGAGTTGAAACTTACTGGGAGAGGGCGAAGAGGCAGGTGAGAAGAGGGATAATCTTCAGGTAGTCCTGTGGCAGGTAAGTGGCCAACACAGCCAAATTAAAGAAATACAAAACAAAAAGAAATGTGCTCTGTTTGACGAATCGCCGATGGATGATCACCTCACGGACTTTGGGTTTAAAGGGGTCGAAGGAGGAGGCACAGAGTCTGGAGACGCCATGAATAATCACTCCTGAGGAGAGAAGGGCAAAAGAAATCAACCATGGAAAAGTCTTCAAACCCTGAAACACAAATCAGCACGGTTCTCCCTTTAACATATTCTCCAATGGTTGGAACCACGCCTGACCCCAAGTGTAGAGAAGATAGATAGTCAACATTACTGAAATAACCAATAATCAGAAGAGGAAGATCTGGAATCTCTACATTCCATGTTGTTCTTGTGATCTGCCAACTGGAGTTATAGGTTCAACCATCTGGATTTTCCACAGCTTCCGTGGATGAAATCATTACAAACCAGTTTCAAGGACATTACTACAAAACCTGCAACAACGGTTCTATGGGTGTTGGCTCCCCGGATCTATCTAGCCAGGGATGAAATGGTCATGAATGAATGACTGAATATCTTATATTTATACTAAAATACGTGGTAGCTTTGTATCTATAGGATAGATAGACAATTGGCCAACACTAGCATGCACTTTTACCGAGCTGTTCAGAAATTATGGAGCCAATAGAAACAGTGTGGGAACTGGAGATGGTGCCCATAGACACACCAATCTGCCATATACACATGATTACAAACTCAAACATAAATTCCCATTCACATAAACACACCAGAAACATACGGTATGTTTATCTGAAATCCTGCACATTTTATTTATACAAACAGACATACACCTATTATGTATGTATCGATCTCTCCAGTTCACCACCTAGTGTTAAGTCAGCCCTCCAGTTAACCAGTGTTGTCAGCCCTCCAGTTAAACAGCCAATGTTAAGTCAGCCCACCGGCTCACCAGCCAGAGTTTAGTCAGCCCTCCAGTTCACCAGCAAGTGTTATCTGCCCTCCAGTTCACCAGTGTTGTCAGCCCTCCAGTTCACCAGCCAGTGTTAAGTTAGCCCTCCAGTTTATAAGCCACCTCCAGCTTAAAGTAAGCCCTCCATTGTTGACATCCCTGTCCCCGAGATCTGGAAAATCTTCTATGTACAGTGAAATGAAAACCCCTGTTACAAGTTGGGTAACATGATGATAGATTTTTAAGTTTTTTTTTTTTAAGTTAAATTCCAGTAAAATTATATCCCGTTTCTAATGGCGTTAATCAGGAGAACTGTACGGTTTGTAACCCCACAATAAAACTTTCCTTCATAGTACTGAGAGGCCGAGACCGCTAGATCCTCACCCCTGGGTGTGGGCTAGATGGCCCAGGGCGCTACGACAGCTCTGTATGTGACATCTAGAGTGATCCCAGGGGTAGCACTGGAGGTATCAGGGGAGGGGGTGTATTTTAGGTGGTCTCATTACCCTTTAAACACACATTAATATGTATTGTATGTGCATCCTTATAACACACACCAGTAGGATTGGTTTTAGATCGATGGCCATGGAACTGTAATATCCAATAAGGGGGTGTATACTCGCTTAAAACACAACCAGTAGGAGTTGGTTAGATCCGACTGGGCACATGGAACTGTTATATCCAATAAGGGCGGTGTGAAAAGCACTCCATTTAAACAACTCAATAGGATTGGTTTTAGATCGAGGGCCATGGAACGTAATATCCCAACTAAGGGGTGATACTACTCTATAACCACCCAGTATGATGGTTTTTAGATCGATGCCATGGGAACTGTAAATCCAATAGGTGGTGATACATCCTATAAGCCACAATCACAGTAGGATTGGCTTTCGATCGTGGCCTGGAACTGTAATATCCAATAAGGTGGGTGATACCATCCTTACAACACACCAATCGGATGGTGTTTCCAGACGATGGCCATGGAACTGAATAATCCATAGGGGGTGATACATCTTATACAACAACATCCAGTAGGATTGGTTTATAGATCGATTGGCCATGCGGAACTGTCTACGCAAAGGATATACCACATCATCATAGGGATCCCGGACGGTGCAGAATCTGTACATCCAATACGGGGTTACACACGTTAACACGGACATATGTTGGTTTTAGTACGATGGCCAGGAACTGTAATATGCATAAGGGGGTGATACATCCGTTATAACACACATCAGTAGGATTGGTTTTAGATCGAATGGCAGGAACTGTTAAACGTCCCCAATAGGGGTGAGGGCGGTGATACATCCTTAAACACACACCCGATAGGATTGGTTATAGATCGATGGCCATGGAACTGTAATATCTACAGGGGGGTGATACATCCTTAACACACACAATCAATAGGATGGTTTATAGATGATGGCCATAACTGTAAGTATCCAATAAGGGGTGATATCCTATAAACACACATTCAATAGTTAGATTGGTTTTAGATCGAGGCACTGGAACTGTATACCAATAAGTGGGGGTGAGACAATCCTTAGAACAACACATCAGTAGGTGGTTTTTAGATCGTGGCCATGGACTGTAATATCATAAGGGGGTGATCAAATCCTAAACACAATCATTAGGGTTGTTATAGTCGATGAGCCATGGACACTGTAACTATCCAATAAGGGTGTAACAATCCTTATAACCACATCAATAGGTTGGTTATAGTATCGTGGCCTGGACTGTAATATCCAATAAGTGTCGGTGATACACCCTATAACACACACAGTATTATGCGGTTGTAGATCGATGGCCATGGAACTGTATATCCATAAGGGGGTGATACTCCTTATAACACACATCATAGGATGGTTTAGATCGATGGCCATGGACTGTCCTCATCCAATAAGGGGGGATCCAATCCTTTAACACCATCACGTTAGGATTGGTTATAGATTCGAGCCAATGGAACTGTATATCCAATAAGGGGGGTATACATCCTTATAAACACACATCAGTAGGGTTGGTTTATAGACGCATGCATGGACCGGTAAATCCAATAAGGGGGTTATACATCCTTATAACACATCCACAGTAGGATTGGTTATAGATCGAGTGCCATTGGAACTGTAATATCCAATAAGGGGTGATACATCCTTATACCACACATCATAGGAGTTTGTTTTAGATCGATGGCGCCTGGGAATGTAATATCCAATAAGGGGGTGTGAATCTCCTTATAACCACATCAGAGTAGGATTTTGCGTTAGATCGATGGCCATGGACTGTAATATCCAATAAGGGGGGTGTACTCCTTATAACACCATCAGTAGGGTGTGGTTATTAGATCGTATGCCATGGAACTGTAACTATCCAATAAGGGGTGATACATCCTATAACACACTACCAGTAGGATTGGTTACTTAGATCGATGGCCATGGAACCTGTAATATCCAATAAGGGGTCGATACAATCCTTTAACACACATCAGTAGGATGGTTTAGATCGATGGCAATGGAACTGTAATATCCAATTAGGGGTTATACATCCTTATAACACACATCAGTAGGATTGGTTGTTAGATCGATGGCCATGGAACTGTCAATATCCAATAAGGGGTGTACTCTTCTAACTACACATCAGCCGAGGGGTTATAGATCGATGGCCACTGGAACTGATAATATCCAATCAAGGGGGTGATACATCCTTATAACACACATCAATAGGATTGGTTTATAGATCGCAATGGACATGAAACTGTAATATCCAATAAGGGTGCTAACATCATTATAACACACACAGTAGGATTGGTATTTTAGATACGATGGCCAATGGACTGTAAACTCCAATAAGGGGGTGATACTCCTATAACAAACACTCAATAGGATTGGTTTTAATCGATGGCCATGGAACTGTCATATCCAATAAGGGGGTGATACATCCTATAACACACAACCAGTAGGATTGTGGTATAGATCGTGGCCATTGGAACTGTAATTATCAATAAGGGGGCTGATACATCTTATAACACACACACAGAGGATTGGTTTATAGATCGATGGCCATGGAACTGTAATATCCAATAAGGGGTGATACATCCTTATAACACAACCATCAGTAGGATTGGTTATAGAATCGATGGCCATGCGAACTGTAAGATCCAATAGAGGGTGATACATCCTCTTATACACCACATCAATAGGATTGGTTTTTTACGATGGCCATGGACGTAAGATCCAGCAATAAGGGTGATACATCCTTATAACACACATCAGTAGGATTTGGTTATAGATCGTAGGCCATGGACTGTAATATCCAATAAGGGGGTGATACATTCTGTATAACACACATCAGTAGGATTGGGTTATAGATCGATGGCCATGGAACTGTAATATCCAATAAGGGGGTGATACATCCTTATAACACACACCAGTAGGATTGGTTTTAGATCGATGGCCATGGAACTGTAATATCCAATAAGGGGGTGATACATCCTTATAACACACATCACAAGTGTTATATGCCATCGTTCACCAGTGTGTCAGCCCTCACAGCCCGTCACAGCCAGTGTTAAGTTAGCCCGCACAAGTTATAAGCCACCTACAGCTTAAAGTAAGCCCTCACAGTGGACATCCCTGTCCACGAAGATCTGGAAAATCATTCTATGTCACAGGATGAAATGGAAAACCCTGTTAAAGTTGGGGTAACATGATGATAGTTTTTAAGTTTTTTTTTTGTTAAGTTAAATTCCAGGTAAAATTACTTATCCGTTCTAATGGCGTCTAGTCAGGCGAACCTGTACGGTTTGGAACCACACTAAACTTTCCTTCATAGTACTGAGAGCCGAGACCGCTAGATCCTCACCCCTGGGTGTGCGGCTAGATGGCCCAGGCGCTCGACAGCTATGTATGTGAATCTAGGAGGTTCCCAGGGGTTTAGCACTGGAGGTATCAGGGGTAGGGGGGGTATTTGAGGTGGTTCTCATTCCACAATCTCGTAAACACACATTATAGTAGTGATGTGCATCCTTATAACAAAACAAAATCCTCCAGCTAGGATTGGTTTAAGATCGAGGGCCATGGAAATGTAATATCCAATAAGGGGGTGATACTCGTATAAAACACAACCGTTAGGAGTGTTTTAGATCCCGATGGCAATGGAACTGTAATATCCAATAAGGGCACGGTGTAAACAGCACCTCCATAACAAACTCAATAGGATTGGTTTTAGATCATGGCCCTGGAACGTAATATCCATACAAGGGCGTGATACTACTCTATACCACCACCCCGTAGGATGGTTATTGATTTTAGATCGATGGGCCATGGGAACTGTAAATCCAAAGGGGGATGATACATCCTTTATAACACAACCTAGTAGGATTGGTTCTAGATCGATGGCATGGAAACTGAATATCCACATAAGGGGGTGATACATCCTTATAACACACACCAATAGGATGGTTTTTTCCAGATCGAGGCCATGGAAACTGTAATATCCAATAGGGGGGGTGATACAGTCTTATAAACACACACATCAGTAGATTGGTTTAGATGATGGCCATGCGGAAACTGTACACATCATCCACTCACAAGGGCCCGCGGTTGTACAATCCTTATAACACACATGACACGGTAGCGAATTGGTTTTTAGATACGATGGCCAGGAACTGTAATAGTCATAAGGGGTGATACATCCGTTATAATACACACACCAGTAGGATTGGTTTTAGATCGATGGCATGGAACTGTTAACTATCCCCATAAGGAGGGTGGGTGATAATCCTTAATAACACACACGTAGGATTGGTTAGATCGATGGGCCATGGAACTGTAATATCCAATAAGGGGGGAGAACATCCTATAAACACACCCAAGTAGGGTTGGTTTTAGATCGATGGCCATGGAACTGTAAGATCCAATAAGGGGGTGATACATCCTTATAAAACACACATCAGTAGGATGGTTTTAGATCGATGGCATGGAACTGTAATATCCAATAAGGTGGGGGTGATACATCCTTAGAACACAACACAGTAGGATTGGTTTTTAGATCGCTGGCCATGGAACTGAATATCCAATAAGGGGGTGTCGATACATCCTTATAACACACATCAGATAGGGTTGGTTATAGTCGATGCCATGGAACTGTATAATCCAATAAGGGGGGTGAACATCTTATAACAACATCAATAGGATTGGTTATAGATCCGATGGCCATGGAACTGTAAATATCCAATAAGTGGGTGATACATCCTATAACACCACATAGGATGGGTTAGATCGATGGCCATGGAACTGTAATATCCAATAGGGGGTGATACTCCTTATAACACACATCATAGGATTGGTTTAGATCGATGGCCATGGAACTGTTTCCAATAAGGGGGTGATAATCCTTATAACACACATCAGTTAGGATTGGTTTAGATCGAGGGCCATGGAACTGTAATATCCAATAAGGGGGGTGATACATCCTTATAAACACACATCAGTAGGGGTTGGTTATAGATCGTGGCCATGGAACGTGTAAGATCCAATAAGGGGGTGATACATCCTTATAACACACACCAGTAGGATTGGTTTAGATCGATGGCCATGGAACTGTAATATCCAATAAGGGGGTGATACATCCTTATAACACACATCAGTAGGAGTGGTTTTAGATCGATGGCCCTGGAACTGTAATATCCAATAAGGGGGTGTCGAACATCCTTATAACACCACATCAGGAGGATTGCGTTAGATCGATGGCCATGGAACTGTAATATCCAATAAGGGGGGTGTACATCCTTAAACACACATCAGTAGGGTTGGTTTAGATCGATGGCCATGGAACTGTAATATCCAATAAGGGGGTGATACATATCCTATAACACACACAGTAGGATTGGGAGATCGATTGGCCTGGAACTGTAATATCCAATAAGGGGGTTACATCATTAACACACATCAGTAGGTATGGTTTTAGATCGATGGCAATGGAACTGTAATATCCAATTACGGGGGTGATACATCCTTATAACACACATCAGTAGGATTGGTTTAGATCGATGGCCATGGAACTGTAATATCAATAAGGGGTGATACATCCTTCTAACACACATCAGGAGGGGTTATAGATCGATGGCCATGGAACTGATATATCCAATAAGGGGGTGATACATCCTTTATAACAACATCAGTAGATTGGTTTATAGATCGATGGCCATGGAAACTGTTAATATCCAATAAGGGTGTAACATCTTATTAACACACATCAGTAGGATTGGTATAGATCGAGTGGCCATGGAACTGTAATATCCAATAAGGGGGTGATACATCCTATAACAACACCAATTAGGATTGGTTTTAGATCGATGGCCATGGAACTGTATATCCAATAAGGGTTGATAATCCTATAACACACACCAGTAGGATTGGGTATAGATCGATGGCCATGGAACTGTAATATCCAATAAGGGGGTGATACATCCTTATAAACACACATCAAGAGGATTGGTTATAGATCGATGGCCATGGAACTGTAATATCCAATAAGGGGTGATACATCCTTATAACACACATCAGTAGGATTGGTTTTAGATCGATGGCCATGGAACTGTAATATCCAATAAGGGGTGATACATCCTTATAACACACATCAATAGGATTGGTTTTAGAGCGATGGCCATGGAACGTAAATCCAAATAAGGGGGTGATACATCCTTATAACAACACACCATAGGATTGGTTTAGATCGATGGCCATGGACTGTAATATCCAATAGGGGGTGATACATCCTATAACACACAGCCAGTAGGATTGGTTATAGATCGATGGCCATGGAACTGTAATATCCAAAAGGGGTGATACATCCTTATAAAACACACTCAGTAGGATTGGTTTATAGATCGATGGCCATGGAACTGGATATCCAATAAGGGGTGATACACCTTATAACACACACAGTAGGAGGTGGTTTTAGATTCGCGTGGCCATGGATGTAATATCCAATAAGGGGGTGATACATCCTTATAACACACATCAGTAGGATTGGTTTTAGATCGATGGCCATGGAACTGTAATATCCAATAAGGGGGTGATACATCCTTATAACACACATCAGTAGGATTGGTTATAGATCGATGGCCATGGAACTGTAATATCCAATAAGGGGGTGATACATCCTTATAACACAACCAGTAGGATTGGTTATAGATCGATGGCCATGGAACTGTAATATCCGCATAAGGGGGTGATACATCCTTATAACACACATCAGTAGGATTGGTTTTAGATCGATGGCCATGGAACTGTAATATACCAAAAGGGTGTGATACACCATATAAACACATAAGTTTTTTTTGTAAGGGATTGTTTTAGCTCGATGGCCATGGGAACTGTAATATCCAATAAGGGGTGATACATCCTTTATAAAACACACATCTGGATGTTATAGATCGATGGCCATGGAACTGTAATATCCAATAAGGGGGTGAGGTGATACATCCTTATAACACACATCAGTAGGATTGGTTATAGATCGATGGCCATGGAACTGTAATATCCAATAAGGGGGTGATACATCCTTATAACACACATCAGTAGGATATATATAAGGGATAATGCCCCCTGCAGGTGCAATATATACTGTAAGGCCTTCCAGTGTAATATAAGGGTATTAAAAGACGTCAACCCCCCAAACAAACTATATTTACCCTTATTGCCCCCCCCCCAAACCTAAACCATCGTTCAAAGTTCACAATGCCGAAATTTGCTCCGGGACGCATGAAAGCCGAAGAAGGGGCCGGACAGGCAGCGACGTCTGTGATTGGCTGAGACGCGAGTTTAAGGTTTTGAGGGTCAATAAGGCTAAATACAAAAGTTTGTTTGGGGGAGGGGGCATACTGTTTAAAACAAAAAACTGGTCACTTGTTAGTCACCTGCCCCCCATTCCAACAGATGTGACCGATTACATCACAACTAGTGTTTACTTTCTCTTTCCCCTGCTGCCTCCTCTGCACATGCTCAAGCTTATAAAAAGCTCATTGAGCAGAGGGAGGAGGCGGGTACCTTTGCCAGAAAGGAATAGAACTTATTACATATCTGGTTACAAATACATGTACTAAAGGGCCAAAAATAGCAAATTCTACTTACCAAGGACGATGGGGACCAAGGCGAAAGCTCCACACCTTATAGTGTACACCAGCCTGTTGGTTATATCCGGCATCAGCGGAGCATCGAATGGCAGAAAAGTGTACGTCAAATAAAGGAAAATTGGGAAGACTAATAGGGAGGTGATGAAGGAGCCCACGATTTTGGCGTGGCCTGTACTGCACTTGCAACATCGCGGCTCATCGTCCGGTTCCCTGTAGCGGTGACCTCGGAGCAGAGGCTCCACATCCACCTCTCCTTTCTCTATGTCCATGTTTTCCCTCGTTTCAAGCAGGAGCTTCCTGCTGTTTTCTAGATGCCTTCCTGGGCTCTCGTGTTGGATAAAGAAAGCCGTGTTGACCATCTGAAACTCAATGGCCTCTTGATCTTTCGCTTCCGTCTTCTTGATTTGATCTTCGCACGGCTCGAACAGCCCGGCGTTGCTAAGCCTGGTGATGTGATCTGGCGGTTTCCCATAATCGGGATAGGGCAGAGTCACCTGGGTGTCTTCGTACCTGCAGACGGTATCATCTCCATTGGAGAGAGATCGTTTCGACCTCTCCGAGCCACTCCTGCTCCTATCCAGGTTGGAGTTCAAGGACGTACTGTCAGGAGACAAATAATGGCCATTGTTCTTCCCGGGTTCTTCCTTTTGTTTTTCTTGAGCATTTAATAAGTTTTCTACACACTCTTTACAAAGGCAAGTTGGGATACTGTGTTTCCTGCGCTCTATAAAAGTGGAGGTTTCATCGTTGTGCCCTAATTCATCTGCTGTGCAACATGAATCTTCCTCTGCATCCTCCAATGGGTTCTTTGCATCTTCCAATGGGTTCTTTGCATCTTCCAATGGGTTCTTTGCATCCTCCAATGGCTTCTCTGCTGTACCTTGTGTTTGAGTCTTTTTTAACAGCTCAAGGTCATCCATATCCACAGATCCCTCACTGCCGCCTTCTGTAGTTCGTCCATTATACTCTAGAGGGGTTGCTGAGAAGTCCAAGTCCACTTCACAAAACCCAACACTCTTTGGTTTCTTTGCCTCCTCTGGCGTTTCAGGTGGTAGGTTCTTTCCGGGGATCTGGTCTTTATCTAGTTCATGATCTTGAGGTTCTTCAGATTTCAATGGACTCAGATTCATGTTGGGTTCTTCCATTAACCCTGGGAGGCTGCCAGGACTGGTTAAAATCCCATTGTCCACATTTCCTGGCTTCTCTGATGAGTCCGGGGCCACCATCAGGCTATTGCTGACTTTCTACCTTCCTCCCAACAAACGGTGTCCGTGGTTCAGGCTGAGTGCAACATCTCTGTAAGGTAATACAAAGTCTTCATCTCATGTTCTGCTTCTCTGAGCCTCACCTGGTGATCAAACAAAAATAGAACAGGCGTTACTTTGTTTTACTGATAAAATGTGAAGGAACATTAAACCTTTCCCTTTATTTCATTGGAGGACATGCTTGGCAGGCCAAAGTAACTGAAACCTTTTCCAAGGTAAAACCCTTCACTTCTATTCCTGCAAGCAAAGGAATGTGTAAGATAAGAGTCCTTGACTCCACCCTGCGTACCGAGTTTGCTGGGTTACCTGCTGCCATTGATCTGCCTGTATCTACTGCAGAATGAATGAGTTGAAAGAGAGGAGGAAGATAATCTCTTAAAGGGATCACCGTTCATAGAAAATGCCCAATAATTGTAGCTGAGTATTATTTTTCATTTAAAGGAGATGCCCACCCTTAAAACTAAAAAAACTGGTCAGTTATCAGCCCGCAATCCCAAATGCTACTTTAACCAGTTTATTACATGCATTTGTAACCAGATATTTAATGGTAAGCTATAGTCATTTCTGGCAAAAAGTATCTACTTCCTCACTTTGCTTCAGTGAGCTTTTTATAAGCTTGAGCATGTGCAGAGGATTGATTGACTGCATGGTGGGAGGGAGACGATAATTATCCTTAAATATATGGTCTGGTTAGTAATGCAGGTAATAAAAGGGCAAAATATATCAGTTGGAGGCAGGCGACCGGCAATTGACCAGCTGTTTTGTTTTAAGGGTGGACATGCCCTTTAAGCTTATTGGAAAGAAAAAGGAAAACCCAGTTAATTTATTACCTGATGTAGCCACGTCTCCCATTATCTGCCAGGAACAACCCTGTGCTCTGCTGAGATTAAAAGTCCACGTCTTCCGTTTTATCTCCACCTCAGGAAGTGGCAGCATCTCTGCCTCACTCCATTCAGTGGTTTATGACACCAAATTCGGTTGCGTGGTTGATTCCGCCAACGCACCAGAACTTCCTAAGAAGATTCCCCCACCAGCTTCAAAGACTAACCTCCTGCGTTTATATCCCACGGTCTCTTCCTTCCTGTATTTCTAACGCCTCCTAAGGACACATTGCACACAGAACCATGCTTCATGCAACCACATTACAAAAACTGTCACGTGGTTGGAAGATTTCACTGTAATACCCAAGGGACAGTTATAATGATTAGCTGCAACCAGCGTGGTAACTCCTCTACTTTAACAGCACCTGCAAGTTTGTTTCTTTAAATATTTTATGAATGCATAGACCGGACTGTATCCCTTGCCCATCACCCCCTAAATACGGACAGTAGGAAGTACAGTATAAATGGCGCACGTACGGTCAGAGGCCACGCAAGGCAAATAATAATGGTTTCCATGAATGATCGTGTGGTCCATAGGAGACAGCACGTTTACCGGTGATTTACCGACATGTCCCATTGCCTGTTCAGAATGACTTGTACAAGAATCTGTGGCAATTATGTACCCTGGAAAATCCCAATCAGCATATCACAGCCAGGTCTTAGGGACCTTCTGAATGCAAGGAGGTGGCCTCCTTGACACCTCTCTTGAACCAGTCATGTTCCTTTGCCTGATGTTAACATTACAATCGTCAAAGGTATGTCCAACTGTCTGCCATGTACAACGCTGTTTTGACACCTTACCCTGGGTAGGGTCGATAACACCTCTTAACCATTCAGAAGGTCCCTAACACCTGGCTGTGATATGCTAATTGGGACTTTTACATAATTGCCACAGATTCTTGTACAAATCATTCTGAATTGAAAAAGCCAGTCGGATGACTAGCGAAACGTCTTCAAGAACTAAACTTCCAGTTGATCTAATTGAATACAACAGATAGACCTGGATGAATGAATATTACAGATATACCATGACCTGGATGAATGAGTATTACAGATATACCATGACCTGGATGAATGAATATTACAGATATACCATGACCGGAGGTGAACAGTACAGATAGCCATGACTGATGAATGAATATTACAGATATACCATGACCTGGATGAATGAAATTACAGATATACCATGACCTGGATGGATGAATATTACAGATATACGTCATGACCTGGATGAATATTACAGATATACCATGACCTGGATGAATATTACAGATATACCATGACCTGGATGAATGAATATTACAGATCTACCTGACCTGGATAATGAATGAATATACAGAATGCCATGACCTGGATGGATGAATATTACAGATTATCCATGCCTGGATGAATGAATATTACAGATATACCATGACCTGGATGAATTGAAATTACAGATATACCATGACCGGATGAATGAATATTACAGATATACCATGACCTGGATGAATGAATATTACATATATACCATGACCTGGATGGATGAATATTACAGATATACTGTGACCTGGATGAATGAATATTATATATACCATGACCTGGAGTGAATGAATATTAAGATATACTGACCTGGATGGAATGAAATTAACAGATATACCATGACACTGGAGGATGAATATTACAGATATACCTGACCTGTGATGAATATTACAGATAACCATGACTGGATAAGTGAATATTACAGAATACCATGACCTGGATGATGAATATTACAGATATACATGACCTGGATGGATGAATATTACAGATATACCATGACCTGGATGATGAATATTACAGATATACCATGACCTGGATGGATGAATATTACAGATATACCATGACCTGATGGATGAATATCACAGATATACCATGACCTGGATATTGATGAATATACAGAATTACAGGACCGGATGATGAATATTACAGATAACCGTGACCTGGATGAATGATATTACAGATATACCATGACCCTGGATGGATGAATATACAGATATACCATGACCTGGATGGATGAATATTACAGATATACCGTGACTGGATGGATGAATATTACAGATATACCAGTGACCTGGATGATGAATATTACAGATATACCATGACCTGGATGAATATTACAGAATACCGTGACCTGGGATGGATGAATATTACAGATATACCGGGACCTGGATGAATATTACAGATATACCATGACCTGGATGATATTACAGATATACCATGACCTGGATGGTGAATATTACAGATATACCATGACCTGATGATGAATTTACAGATATCCATGACCGGATGGATGAATTATTACAAGATATACCATGACCTGGATGGATGAATATTACAGATATACCATGCCGGATGATGAATTCAGATATACGTGACCTGGATGGATGAATATTACAGATTATACCGTGACCTGGATGGCTGAAATTACAGATATCACGTGACGGATGGGAAGATTAGATATACCATGAATGGATGAATTTACAGATATACCATGACCTGGATGAATATTACAGATCTCCTGACCTGGGATGGATGATATTACAGATATACCGGACCTGGATGGATGAATATTACAGATATACCGTGACCTGGATGATGAATATTACAGATATACCGTGACCGGATGGATGAATATTACAGATATACCGACCTGGATGGATGAATATTACAGATATACCATGCCTGGATGAATGAATATTACAGAGATACCGTGACCATGGATGGATGAATATTACAGATATACAATGGCATGGATGGATGAATATTACAGATATAAATGACATGGAATGAGTGAATATTACAGATATACCGTGACCTGGATGAATGAATATTAAGAATACCATGACCTGGTGATGAATATTACAGATATACCTGATGATATAGAACATACCTGGATGATGAATATACAGATATACAGTCTGGATGAATGAATATTACGATATACCGTGACCCGATGGTGATATTTACAGATATACCGTGACCTGGATGGATGAATATTACATATACCTGACGGATGAATATTAAGATAACATGACCTGGAGAATTAAGATATACCCTGACCTGAGAATACCGATATACCATGACGGTACAGCAGCTCCAAGCATTCACATTGGTCTCGAGATTCCTGCACTGTAGATGGCCCCATGTACAAAAGTATAGGGAGTTTGCCAAGGCTGACTGGAATGTGGCCATGATTTAATGATACGTTCCGATTGCACGTTCTTCATGATTGGATGCGGCCGGAACAGGCACAGATTTTTCTGCCCATGTGTACCCAGACATATGATACACACCAAATACGCATTATACACACCAGATACACAACATACACACAGCATATACCACAAAATACACACAGCATATATACACATCATATACACATCATATACAGAGCATATACCATCAATCATATCACACATCATACACACATAATACACCATCAATCATATACACATCATATACACATCATACACACATCATATACACATCAATCATATACACATCATTACAACAATCATATACACATCAATCATATACACATCATATACACATCATACACACATCATACACAACATCATCAACACACAGCATACACACATCATACACACATCATACACACAGCATATACACATCATATACACACATCATACACACATCATACACACAGCATATACACATCATACTGTCGGATCCAACGGTATGGGGGCTTTATCGTTAGTGTGTGTACCTAGCTCTAACCTGTGTAAATATAACTGAACTGGGATCAGCCCTGGTAATTATCACATAAAAGACAATAAACCATTATTCAGTGTATCTGTCGCACACAATAGGTCTTAGCCTTGAACTGGACCGACACATTATTTAACCTGATAAGGAGGTAAACGCTGTGATTTCCCAGTTATAGACAAAGACCATCCAACAGAGACACCGCCATGGTATTCCTAACGCTGGCCATACACATGCAATCCCATGTGTGCCGACAGATCACATTGGTATCTGATCACATTGGTATCTGTCGGCACACATGCGATCCGGCCAATCCCCATACGCGGTACGAGGTGCTGTTAAAGTAAAGGGAGCCAACCGACAGAAATTTTCCGTAATTCCTGATCGATCGGAGTTCCGACTACGGTCATTCATTGGCATTCCGATCGGTTGGGAATATCCACTACACACGAGTGATAATAGGTAGATCCCGTTGTTCCCCGACGTAGCCATTATCGTTCATATGTATGGGCACCTTAAGGCTGGGAAGACACAAGCCAAATTTTTGTCCCGACGGAGTGCTCACTACTGTATGTTCTAATCCACGTTCTATACGTGTAGTATGTAAACACAATCACGCACTAACAGACTAAGAACATAAAACGTTGACGTATCCTAAAGGTAAAATAAATTCCAACACCAAGCATCTCTCAGTGTTAATTCTCGTAAACACGTCCGGTCTTGGCACCGGCCCAGGACCCCAGAGCGCGTTCACGCGTGTGAGGAACGTCCGTTTCGGCCGAGAGTTGCACGTGTGTTTACATTCGGTCGGGGGTCTTTCGTTGATCTGCCCTAGCGGTTCCTACCTGCTAACGTTTCCTGGACGTATCCACTATAGAATTAAGATATAATCAGTGCAGTAACACTACATTGTCTATTTCCACGGCCCAGATAAAGTGGCACGCCTGTGACTCACAGTAGGCATGCCAGTTTACCTGGGCACTCCTGTAGAGAGTAACCAATACAGCACATCCGGGCACCGTGGCATTTAAATCATCGTTAATTAATTCCATCGGATCCGTAAAGGGACAGAAATAGGAAGAACCCGGACACTGTAATTCTAGGAGGAAATCTACATGAAATGTGTCAGGACCTGCCTTGCGAAATAAGGAAACAGGAAAGGAACATTTATTATAATATATGGTCTACAAAGTGGTGATAATATAACATATTCAATAAATGGGGCAAGTTTGCCTGAGCTGTTAATTTCTCCCATCCAATCAGATGTGAGCTTTTTACTGGTCTACAGCAGTTAGAAAACCATTGATTGGAATATTATCATCCAATCCATAGAGGGTACAAAAAAAAAAAAGAGTCTGGAAGCTTTACGAGCTTTAATCTCTTTAACATTTTGAACCCTATAGATTTTACAGACAAGGCAAGGCAGTTTCTGTTTTTATATATTTATTATTTATGGGTCTCCTGTCTGTACCCACCTTGGGAGCTGGCATGGAATTGCAATGCCAAGTGCGGAACTGGGGGGGGGGGGGGGGTTGGTTTAAATCTGAAATGAAAGGTTCCTTTAAAAGATCAGGGATCTCTGAATGCGACTAGCCCTGCCTGGAATCGCTGTAAGTAAAAACAGACTAAAAATACAAGTAGGGGAAAAAATGCAAGTAGGGACCCTTTAAATAAAGAGACAGATTAACCGATGCCGCACTTACCGTGAGTTCTCTGTTCCTCCAATAGCCACCAACATGAGCTCGACCTGTTCCCAATCACACTCTATATCTATTTACCTGCAAGAGATTAAACAGGTTAAACCAGCAGGGAGGTGGAGCTTAGCTCTGTGACACAATTTAACCTTTTGTCTGCACAAGCCTCACAGGCGACATTTGTATTCAACTGGAACTGAGAAGCAGGTGGAGAGTAAAAATAACACAATTAACCAAACTGCGCTTCTGTGACTTTAAATATTTGTCTGTCTAAAACCACCGGGCTCGTTTCTGCTACAATGCGCAGGTGTCTGGATTCTCTGGGGAATATCACATATTTGTGTTATGTAAACACTTACCGTGGGGTGCATAACTATCATTTTCAATCCTATTATATCATAAAAAAGAATTATACTGATTTCATTTTGGCTCCTCCCACAATCAATGTCAAGGACGATTCTTCCATCTCTGACACTGCAGAATCTATGTTAATGAAGGAGGGGGAGGAGCTTGAAAAACATCAGTAACTGCACAAGTTTATTTCTCCTTTAACACCTTTATCTGAGGTTCCAAAGAGCGCATATACACACACACACACTTAAACACGCCCATGTGAACTTACAGGGAGATTCAACAAAAGTTCTTGAATAATATCTGATTGGTTGGGGCAAAATTAGCACCATTTTTAACATTAAGAACTTTTACTGAATCTCCCTGATAGTCTAAATGGTGTCAATAAAACCATCACATAAACATAAACTCGCTGCATTTTATAAAATGGAGAACCTTTTTATAAAATTGGAGTCTGGCTATGTAATGTCAACCTCCGACTTTACAACTTGCTTTCTAAGTCATTCGAAACTATTTGCTTTTAGCCCCTTCCACCCCTTAAGTCACTCAGCTTAGACACGCTCAGTGTGATTTGCCCAGGAAAAGAGGATAGCTGTCCAATCAGGCTCTTAGTTTCTTGATACATCTTTAGTTAGTAATTACTTAACTACCCAAGTGATACATTGTTTTATTTAGCAGTTTTTAGTTTTAGACTGAACCTTTCCTTTTAGCTGCTAGATTAATAATCTTCATCCGAGACACTGAAGCTGGAATCAGACCCTTCTGGGTTCCAAGAGTCAAAGTCCAAGAACTTAACCTCTTTCAACAAATGTTCATAAACATCCAGTAGCCATTGCATCATTCACAAAAAAGCCCACAGACACACGGATTTTGCACAAATTAATTTATTCCTATACAAACAACACACCCAGCATCTGAATGCAGCATTGCACAGAATTCATCGATTTAACTCTGCAGATTTCTATACATAGTGAATTCTCTAACCCAACCTCCTGCTAGAACTGTCAAGTAAATAGTACTGGGTGACCTACACGTGTCCTCTCTGTAATCAAGGCTGAGCAGTGATAAAGCCATAGGTGGGCTGCAGAAATCAGGAAATGGCAGATTCTTGCAGTTACAGGTGATAGTTACAGCTTTGCTCTAATTGTCAGGGATTATAGAACCCATCCAGAATTATTTAGCTTTAATTCTCATGTAAATTCTGTGGAGTGAACTCTAAATTCCGAAAAACCAGCTTTGGGTGAAACTGTCAGTGAGAAGATTGTGACTCAGCAACCGAGACGCTAAGGGTTGGGCACTGGATTGACGTGTGATTCAGAAGCTCTGTAATCTGTAGCAAGCAGTGCCAGATGGCAACAGCCAGAGCCAGCATGGTATTGTCTTGTATAAAGAGAGGTATGGATTCAAGGGAGGAAAATGTAATTCTCCCTCTTTGTAAAGCATTGGTAAGGCCTCATTTGGAATATGCAGTGCAGTTTTGGAATCCTGTGTACAAAAAGGACATCTTAGAAATGGAAAGGGTTCAGAGAAGGGCAACTAAGTTAATAAGGGGATTGAGGGAGCTTGAATATGAAGAGAGACTGGTAATTGGGGCATTGTTCACCAATAGAAAATGTCAATATGGCCGTTTGTTTGGGCATCGTTGATATTTTGCCAGGTCGGATTATCAACAATGCCCATCCAAGTGCCCATATACTTACCGATACTTTGCCAAATCGGCCGTTCCTACACCATCGCCCGTCATGGGTTGGGCACATTTGTACAAAGCTTAAGCCAGGAAACGTGGGTATTGCTGAATAGGTTGGACTGGACGGACGAATGTCTTTATTCTACCTTAAATACTATACTATACTATACAGTACTAATACTATACTATACTAATACTATACTATACTATACAGTACTAATACTATACTATACTAATACTATACAATACTATACTATACAGTACTAATACTATACAGTACTAATACTATACAATAGTTATAATACTATACTAATACTATACAATACTATAAAGTACTAATACTATACTATACGAATACTATACTAATACTATACTATACTATATATTACACTGTAACATATGTAACCCTTATATATAATACAAATATAGCCATGTGGACTGTGTGTTTAAATCTGAGGAAAAAGTGTTACTGCACACGATAAGCCAAAACCTTAATGAGATTATGGCCCAATGTTACTGGTGTTATAATAAATACATAGGTGCTGGGCCAGAAAGAAGACGGAGCAACTGAACAGTTCAGTGTTCTCTACGTACCTTACAAAGCTTCTAGTCTTCCCCACCTTCATGGACCATCTCCTCTTGGTACACACCTTGCAATAATTCGCCCCGATCGACCGATTGTTCAGTGTATTGGTTGATTGCACCAAAGTAATTGCATGGCTTTTCTAACATGACTTACCGTTCTTCCGAATCGAACGAACGCAGGATCGGACATGACAATAACCGCACGCTCCGTCACGGAAGACTGTCGGCCACGGTCATGCTTTATGGTCTGAATGAATCTTTAATCGGTGGACATTCCCTTTATAATACAGTTATGGTCAATGTTTAAACAAGGCGCAATGAGAGAGACGCTCGTGGTCCTGATTGCGAGTGTTATTTTCTTCGCACTAGCTAGAGATCAGACACAAAGGTCGCACACTAGCTGCATGAGCAGGTTTACGGAATGTATCACTTTCCGATCCTGTAATTACAACTCACGTGTGACAGTCTATTGGATAGAAACTAGCACAGCGTTCTGGGAACTGTTACTGCGTGAGAAACGTATAGCAGCACATTGCAATGTGGGGCCACTATGTGTGTGGTGTACTTTATATAGTGAGTATGGCGGTCACTAACGTTCTCTCTATACTTTATATATACTTTATATAGGGAGTATGGCGGTCACTTACGTTCTCTCTATACTTTATATATACTTTATATAGGGAGTATGGCGGTCACTATACGTTCTCTCTATACTTTATATATACTTTATAGGGAGTATGGCGGTCACTAACGTTCTCTCTATACTTTTATATACTTATATAGGGAGTATGGCGGTCACTAACGTTCTCTCTATACTTATATATACTTTATATAGGGAGTATGGCGGTCACTAACGTTCTCTCTATAACTTTATATATACTTTATATAGGGAGTATGGCCGTCACTAACGTTCTCTCTATACTTTATATATACTTTATATAGTGAGTATGGCGCATCACTAACGTTCTCACTATACTTTATATATACTTTATATAGTGAGTATGGCGGTCAGTAAAGTTCTCTCTATACTTTATATATACTTTATATAGGGAGTATGGCAGTCACTAACGTTCTCTCTATACTTTATATATACTTTATATAGGGAGTATGGCGGTCACTAACGTTCTCTCTATACTTTATATATACTTTATATAGGGAGTTTGGCGGTCACTAATGTTCTCTCTATACTTTATATATACTTTATATAGGGAGTATGGCGGTCACTAACATTCTCTCTATACTTTATATATACTTTATATAGGGAGTATGGCTGTCACTAATGTTCTCCTTATACTTATATATACTTTATATAGGAAGTATGGCGGTCACTAACGTTCTCTCTATACTTTATATATACTTTATATAGGGAGTATGGTGGTCACTAACGTTCTCTATACTTTATATATACTTTATATAGGGAGTATGGCAGTCACTAACGTTCTCTCTATACTTTATATATACATTATATAGTGAGTATGGCGGTCACTAACGTTCTCTCTATACTTTATATATACTTTAAATAGGGAGTATGGCGGTCACTAACGTTCTCTCTATACTTATATATACTTATATAGGGAGTATGGCGGTCACTAACGTTCTCTCTATACTTTATATTAGGGAGTATGGCGGTCACTAACGTTCTCTCTATACTTTATATTACTTTTATAGGGAGTATGGTCGGTCACTACGTTCTCTCTATACTTTATATATACTTTATATAGGGAGTATGGCGGTCCACTAACGTTCTCCCTAACTTATAAATACTTTATATAGGGTATGGCGGTCACTAACGTCTCTCTATACTTTATAATACTTTATAGTGAGTATGGCGGTCACTAACGTTCTCTCTATACTTTATATATACTTTATATGGGAGTATGGCGGTCACTAACGTTTCCCTATACTTTATATAGGGAGTATGGCGGTCATAACGTTCTCTATACTTTAATATGTTTATATAGGGAGTATGGCGGTCACTAACGTTCTTCCTATACTTTATATATACTTTATAATAGGGAGTATGGCGGTCACTAACGTTCTCTCATACTTTATATATACTTATATAGGGTATGGGGGTCAACGTTCTCTCTATACTTTATATATACTTTATATAGGGAGTATGGCGGTCACTAACGTTCTCCCTATACTTTATATATACTTATATAGGGAGTATGGCGGTCACTAGCGTTCTCTCTATACTTTATATACTTATATAGGGAGTATGGCGGTCACTAACGTTCTCTCTAACTTTATATTACTTATATAGGGAGTATGGCGGTCACTAACGTTCTCTCTATACTTTATATGTATTTTATATAGGGAGTATGGCGTCACTAACGTTCTCTCTATACTTTATATATACTTTATATAGGGAGTATGGCGGTCACTAACGTTCTCTCTATACTTTATATTACTTTATATAGGGAGTATGGCGGTCACTAACGTTCTCCTTATACTTTATATATACTTTATATAGGGAGTATGGCGGTCACTAACGTTCTCTCTATACTTTATATATACTTTATATAGGGAGTATGGCGGTCACTAACGTTCTCCCTGTACTTTATATAGGGAGTATGGCGGTCACTAACGTTCTCTCTATACTTTATATATACTTTATATAGGGAGTATGGCGGTCACTAACGTTCTCCTATACTTTATATATACTTATATAGGGAGTATGGCGGTCTAACGTTTTCTCTATACTTTATTATACTTTATATAGGAGTATGGCGTTCACTAACGTTCTCTCTATACTTATATATTACTTATATAGGGAGTATGGCGGTCACTAACGTTCTCCTATCTTATATATACTTATATAGGAGTATGGCGGTCACTAACGTTCTCTCTATACTTTATATATACTTTATATAGGGAGTATGGCGGTCACTAACGTTCTCTCTATACTTTATATATACTTTATATAGGGAGTATGGCGGTCACTAACGTTCTCTCTACTACTTATATATACTTTATATAGGGAGTTGGCGGTCACTAACGTTCTCTCTATACTTTATATATACTTATATAGGGGTATGGGGTCACTAACGTTCTCTCTATACTTTATATATATTTATATAGTGGAGTATGGCGGTCACTAACGTTCTCCTATTACTTATATATACTTTATATAGGGAGTATGGCGGTCACTAACGTTCCTCATACTTATATATACTTTATAAGGGAGTATGGCGGTCACTAATGTACTCTCTATATCTTTATATAGGGAGTAGGCGTCACTAACGTCTCCCTATACTTTATATATACTTTATATAGTAGGTTGGCGTCACAACGTCTCTCTATACTTTATATATACTTTATATAGGGAGTATGGCGGTCACTAACGTTCTCCTATATTTTATAATACTTTTATAGGGAGTATGGCGGTCACTAACGTTCTCCTAACTTTATATATACTTTATATAGGGAGTATGGCGGTCACTAACGTTTTCTCATACTTTATATATACTTTTATAGGGAGTATGGCGTTCACTAACGTTCTCTCTATACTTTATATATACTTTATATAGGGGTATGGCGGTCACTAACGTTCTCTCTATACTTTATATATACTTATATGGAGTATGGCGGTCACTAACGTTCTCCCTATACTTTTATATTACTTTATATAGGGAGTATGGGCGTCACTAACGTTCTCTCTATACTTTATTATAGGGAGTATGGCGGTCACTAACGTTCTCTCATACTTATAATACTTATATAGGGAGTATGGCGGTCACTAGTTCTCTCTATACTTAATTATCTTATATAGGAGTATGGCGGTCACTAACGTTCTCTCTATACTTTATATATATTTATATAGTGGAGTATGGCGGTCACAACGTTCTCTATACTTTATATCTTTACTTATATAGGGAGTATGGCGGTCACTAACGTTCTCTCTATACTTTATATATACTTTATATAGGGAGTATGGCGGTCACTAATGTACTCTCTATACTTTATATAGGGAGTATGGCAGTCACTAACGATCTCCCTATACTTTATATTAACTTTATATAGGAGTATGGCGTCACTAACGTTCTCTCTATACTTTATATATACTTTATATAGGGAGTATGGCGGTCACTAACGTTCTCCCTATATTTATATACTTTATATAGGGAGTATGGCGGTCACTAACGTTTCCCTATACTTATATATACTTTATATAGGGAGTATGGCGGTCAGTAACGTTTCTCTACTTTATATATACTTTATATAGGGAGTATGGCGTCACTAACGTTTCTCTATACTTATATATACTTTATATAGGGAGTATGGCGGGTCACTAACGTTCTCTCTATATTTATATAACTTTATATAGGGAGTATGGCAGTCACTAACGTTCTCTCTATACTTTATATATACTTATATAGTGAGTATGCGGTCACTAACATTTCCTTATACTTTATATATACTATATAGGGAGTATGGCTGTCACTAACGTTCTCTCTACTAACTTTATATATACTTTATATGGGAAGTATGGCGTCACTAACGTTCCTATATTATATATACTTATATAGGGAGTATGGCGGTCACTAACGTTTTCTCTATACTTTATATATTCTTTATATAGGGAGTATGGCGGTCACTAACGTTCTCTTATACTTTATATATACTTTATATAGGGAGTATGGCCGTCACTAACGTTCTCTCTATACTTTATATATACTTATATAGGGAGTATGGCGTTCAACGTTCTTCTCTATACTTTATATATACTTTATATAGGGGTATGGCGGTCACTAATGTCTCTCTATACTTTATATAGGGAGTATGGCGGCTCACTAACGATTCCCTATATTTATATATACTTTATATAGGGAGTATGGCGTCACTAACGTTCTCTCTATACTTTATATATACTTTATTATAGGGAGTATGGCGGTCACTAACGTTCTCCTATATTTTATATATACTTTATATAGGGAGTATGGCGGTCACTAAGTTCTCTCTATACTTTATATTACTTTATATAGGGCGGAGTGTGGCGGTCACTAAACGTCTCTCTATACTTTATATATACTTTATATAGGGAGTATGGCGGTCACTAACGTTCTCCCTATACTTTTAATATACTTTATAAGGGAGTATGGCCGTCACTAACGTTCTCTCTATACTTTATATTACTTTATATATAGGGAGTATGGCGGTCACTAACGTTCTCCCATACTTTATATATACTTTATATAGGGAGTATGGCCGTCACTAACGTTCTCTCTATACTTTATATATACTTTATATAGGGAGTATGGCGGTCACTAACGTTCTCCCTATATTTTATATATACTTTATATAGGGAGTATGGCCGTCACTAACGTTCTCTCTATACTTTATATATAACTTTATATAGGAGTATTGGCGGTCACTAACGTTCTCCTTATACTTTAATTATACTTATATAGGGATATGGCTGTCACTACGTTCTCTCTATACTTTATATATACTTTATATGGGAGTATGGCGTCACTAACGTTCTCTATACTTTATATATACTTTATTAGGGAGTATGGCGTAACAAGTAATCTCCCCTATACTTATATATACTTTATATAGGGGTATGGCGGTCACTAACGTTCTCTCTATACTTATATATACTTTATATAGGGAATGGCCGTCACTAACGTTTCTCTATACTTTATTATAACTTTATATAGGGTATGGCGTCACTAACGTTCTCTCTATACTTTATATATACTTTATATAGGGAGTATGGCGGTCACTAATGTACTCTCTATACTTTATATAGGGAGTATGGCGGTCACTAACGATCTCCCTATACTTTATATATACTTTATATAGGTAGTATGGCCGTCACTAACGTTCTCTCTATACTTTATATATACTTTATATAGGGAGTATGGCGGTCACTAACGTTCTCCCTATATTTTATATATACTTTATATAGGGAGTATGGCGGTCACTAACGTTCTCCCTATACTTTATATATACTTTATATAGGGAGTATGGCGGTCATAACGTTTCTCTATACTTTATATATACTTTATTAGGGAGTATGGCGTTCATCTAACGTTCTCTCTATACTTATATATACTTTATATAGGAGTAGGCGGTCACTAACGTTCTCTCTATACCTTATATATACTTTATTAGGGAGTATGGCGGTCACTAACGTTCCTCTACTTTATATATGCTTATATATGGAGTAGGGCGGTCACTAACGTTCTCTCTATACTTTATATATACTTTATATAGGGAGTATGGCGGTCACTAACGTTCTCTCTATACTTATATATACTTTATATAGGGAGTATGGCGGTCAACTAACGTTCTCTCTATACTTTATATATACTTTATATGGAGTATGGCGGTCACTAACGTTCTCTCTATAATTATATATACTTTATATAGGGAGTATGGCAGTCACTAACGCTCTCTCTATACTTTTATATACTTATATAGTGAGTATGGCGGTCACTAACGTTTCTCCTATATTTTATATATACTTTATATAGGGAGTATGGCAGTCACTAACGTTCTCTCTATACTTTATATATACTTATATAGTGAGTTGGCGTCACTACGTTCTCCTTATCTTATATATACTTTATATAGGGAGTATGGCGGTCACCTAACGTTCTCTCTATACTTTTATATATAATTATATAGTGAGTATGGCGGTCACTAACGTTCTCTATAACTTATATATACTTATAGAGGGAGTATGGGTCACTAACGTTCTCTTATACTTTATATTATACTCTTATAGTGAGTATGGGGGTCACTACATTCTCCTTATCTATATATACTTTATATAGGGAGTATGGCGTCACTAACGTTTCTCCTATACTTATATATACTATATGGAAGTATGGCAGTCCTAAAACGTTTCTATACTTATATATACTTTATATAGGGAGTATGGCGGTCACTAACGTTCTCTCTATACTTATATATACTTTATATAGGGAGTATGGCGGTCACTAACGTTCTCTCTATACTTTTAATATCTTTATATAGGGAGTATGGCCGTCACTAACGTTCTCTCTTACTTTATATTACTTTATATAGGGAGTATGGCGTTCACTAACGTTCTCTCTAACTTTATATAACTTTATTATAGGAGGATGGCGGTCACTAGTTACTCTCTCTATATTATATAGGGAGTATGGCGGTCACTAACGATCTCCCTATACTTTATATATACTTTATATAGGGAGTATGGCCGTCACTACGAGTTCTCTTATACTTTATATTACTTTATATAGGGAGTAGGCGGTCACAACGTTCTCCCTATACTTTTATATATACTTATATAGGGAGTATGGCGGTCACTAATGTCTTCTATACTTTATAATACTTTATATAGGAGGTGGCGGTCACTAACGTTCTCTCTATACTTTATATACTTTATATAGGGATGTGGCGGTCACTAACGTTCTCCTCTACTTTATATATTTATATAGGGAGTATGGCCGTCACTAACGTTCTCTCTATACTTATATATACTTTTATATAGGGAGTATGGCGGGTCACTAACGTTCTCCTATACTTTATATATACTTTATATAGGGAGTATGGCGTCACTAACGTTCTCTCTATACTTTATATATACTTTATATAGGGAGTATGGCGGTCACTAACGTTCTCCTATACTTTATATATACTTTATTTAGGGAGTATGGCGTCACTAACGTTCTCTATTAACTTTATATATACTATATAGGGGTATGGCGGTCACTAACGTTCTCCCTATACTTATATATACTTTATATAGAGGTATGGCGGTCACTAACGTTCTTCTATACTTTATATATACTTTATATAGGGAGTATGGCGGTCACTAACGTTCTCCCTATACTTTATATAACTTTATATAGGGAGTATGGCGGTCACTAACGTTCTCCCTATACTTATATATACTTTATATGGGAGTATGGCGGCACTAACGTTCTCTCTATACTTATATAAACTTTATATAGGGAGTATGGCGGTCACTAACGTTCCTCTATACTTTATATATAACTTTATATAGGGAGTATGGCGGTCACTAACGTTCTCCTTTACTTTATTATACTTTATATAGGGAGTATGGCGGTCACTAACGTTCTCCCTATACTCTTATATATACTTTATATAGGGAGTATGGGGTCACTAACGTTCTCTCTATACTATATAGACTTTATATGGGAGTATGGCCGTCATAACGTTCTCTCTATACTTTATATTTTATATAGGGAGTATGGGGTCACTAACGTTCTCTCTATACTTTATATTACTTTATAGGGAGTATGGCGGTCAATAACGTTTCTCTATAACTTTATATGTACTTATATAGGAGTATGGCGTGTCACTAACGTTCTCTCTATATCTTATATGTACTTATATAGGGAGTATGGCGGTCACTAACGTTCTCTCTATACTTTATATATACTTTATATAGGGAGTATGGCGGTCACTAACATTCTCTCTATACTTTATATATACTTATATAGGGAGTATGGCGGTCACTAACGTTCTCTCTATACTTTATATATACTTTATATAGGGAGTATGGCGGTCACTAACGTTCTCCCTATATTTATATATACTTTATAGGGAGTATGGCGGTCACTAACATTCTCTCTATACTTATATATACTTTATATAGGGAGTATGGCGGTCACTAACGTTCTCTCTATACTTTATTAATACTTTATATAGGGAGTATGGCGGTCACTAACGTTCTCCCTCTTTTATATATACTTTGTATGGCGGTCACTAACGTTCTCTCTATACTTTATATATACTTTATATAGGGAGATGGCGGTCATAACGTTCTCTCTATTTACTGTATATATACTTTATATGGGAGTATGGCGGTCACTAACGTTCTCTATACCTTATATATACTTATATAGGGAGTATGGCGGTCACTAAACGTTCTCTCTATATTTTATATATACTTTATATAGGGAGTATGGCGGTCACTAACGTTCTCTCTATATTTTTATATATTAATATAGGGAGTATGGCGGTCACTAAAATTCTCTCTATACTTTATATATACTTTATATAGGGAGTATGGCGGTCACTAACGTTCTCTCTATACTTTATATATACTTTATATAGGGAGTATGGCGGTCACTAACGTTCTCTCTATACTTTATATATACTTTATATAGGAGTATGGCGGTCACTAACGTTCTCTCTATATGTTATATATACTTTATATAGGGAGTATGGCGGTCACTAACGTTCTCTCTATACTGTATATATACTTTATATAGGGAATATGGCGGTCACTAACGTTCTCTCTAAACTTTAATATACTTATATAGGGAGGATGGCGGTCACTAACGTTTCTCTATATTTATTATACTTTATATAGGGAGTTGGCGGTCACTAACGTTCTCTCTATACTTTATATATACTTTATATAGGAGTATGGCGGTCACTAACGTTCTCTCTAATTTACTGTATATCTACTTTATATAGGGAGTATGGCGGTCACTAACGTTCTCTCTATTTATTTATATACTTTATATAGGGAGTATGGCGGTCACTAACGTTCTCTCTATACTGTATATATACTTTTTATAGGGAGTATGGCGGTCCCTAACGTCTCTCTATATTTTATATACTTTATATAGGGGTATGGCGTCACTAACGTTCTCTCTATATTTTATATATACTTTATATAGGGAGTATGGCGGTCACTAACGTTCTCTCTATACTGTATATATCTTATATAGGGAGTATGGCGGTCACTAACGGTCTCTCTATACTGTAATATACTTTATATAGGGAGTATGGCGGTCACTAACGTTTCTCTATACTGTATATATACTTTATATAGGGAGTATGGCGGTCACTAACGTTCTCTCATACTTTTATATTATATAGGGAGTATGGCGGTCACTAACGTTCTCTCTATACTTTATATATACTTATAGGGGAGTATGGCGGTCACTAACGTTCTCCCTATACTATATATACTTTATATAGGGAGTATGGCGGTCACTAACGTTCTCCCTATACTTTATATATACTTATATAGGGAGTATGGCGGTCACTAATGTTCTCCCTATACTTTATATATACTTTATATAGGGAGTATGGCGGTCACTAACGTTCTCTCTATACTTTATATATACTTTATATAGGGAGTATGGCGGTCACTAATGTTCTCCCTATACTTTATATATACGTTATATAGGGAGTGAGGGCAAGCATGCTCAGTAGTCTCTATGAAGAAGCATTGGGAGATGGAATTTCCCACCATGCAGTTCACATACCAACTGTCACTATTCTAGCTTTACCAAAACTATATATATAACAGAAGAGTTTATGATAATATGGTACTTGATTGACAGGTGAAATGTAAGATGTTTCAGATATCTAAAGAAATAGGGGACAGATCAAGAAACAAATGGTACAGTGATAGCCGGGAAGAATTATAGTTTCCAGTAATGGGCAATTTAAAAATACTGATTTCCCAGTGTACTTTATGCTTTAAAGATTTTTAGAGTGTACAGACTTTTACAGATTCTGTCTATCAACTTTTAAAGATTGGTAATACGTGTACCCAACTAAACTTGTACAATGCACCTGAAACCATTATGTAGGGATCCCAGATCAGTGATAGAGGGCGCCTATTACATGCACATAATCTGATCATACACACGTTCAACAACATTATCGTTAAACCTCATAATTGAAACGACATCTGTATACACAGCAACATTAGTCACCATGACAGTTGTTAGATGTAGATGTTCGTACTTAACGTAAAGTAATGTTCTTGTCATCGCGCAATTCCGAAAAGAAGAATATATATATTTTTCATGCGATTGCTCGTGCGACAATTATCCAACGTGTGTACGAAGCTTTAGGCTTCGTTCACAGTACACATTTTTTTAATGCAATTTACTGCGATGTTGATGTACAGTGGTGGCCATTATTTTTAAAGCGGTGCAGTGTGAACGGTGCCATTCACTTCTATTTGCACGTGTTTTTGTTATAAAATCGACGTCTCACAGCATTAACAGACTTTAGAACTCTGGCCTTGTAAAGCTGGGTACACACAGGACAGATTTTTCAAAGATCAGGGGGTCGCACGCTTGTTCAGGAAAGCGGCAACACACAGTGCCGATAAAGCCCTGATACTGTCGATCCGGCGGTATTGGGGCTTTATCGGTACTGTGTGTACCTAGTTTAATACACAGTGGTTTATTAACTGACAATGGGCTCTGACAGGTGGCTAAAGGTTTTCCAACTGGGTATAAATAATAGATTTTAAGCTTTTTATTAATCACAAATTCTGAATGTGATTTAAAGGAAAAGTGAACTAATTTTTAAAGTTTTTCACGTTAAATTCTATATTGTGAAGCGGACAGGAAACTGTTACAGATGAGCGCTGTGTCGGGGAGGGGGGGGTTGATCGGAGGAGCTGTCAGCCACTCACCAGCAGAATCTTTCAAAGGTGGGTACACACTTCAACGATAAAGGGGCAATTCCTTCGGATATGCAGTTCCAATCGTTTGTCAGCCTCGGGATTGCTTAGACCTAACACAATATTTCCCTCGGCCGTGGCTGAAGGAAATATGGCAGCCCCTAATGTAATCCCCAGACCTCACGATCGTTTGTTGGCCACAAAGAAGATCTGGAAAGGCAGTTCCTCCGGAATTGATTGAATGTCGTGGGATCTGTCTGCAGGTAAGCTGTAATGTATGGGCACCTTTAAAATAGGAGGTAGGAGTACTCCCATTATAAAGTACAAAAAGACATTTTCATACTTTTTCGCCCACAATTAGTTATTACCTGGACTTAATAACAATTTGATTGGTTTGGTGTTGTGTGGGTGATTGTCTCTCCTTGCCTGGTATTGTGATTCAGAATGAATCAGCGATCACACTAATGATGTAATGTAGATATCTAGAACCATCACTTCCTGCAATAAACACGTCATTCTGTCTCCAGGTTCCGAACATTTTAGTAGGAGTTGTTTTGGGGAATAATTTGGTTCTACACACTGTCCAATTCAGGCAGTTTATAGACAGCTGGATCAATTACATCTTTTCAGTTCTTGCTGTAATTAGAGATGTCCGAACTTCGCAAAATCCGGTCTGCTCGAGTGGACTTATTAAAATGAAAAAATCCTCGAAAATACGAGGATTCTTCGAAAATACGAGGATTCTTCGAAAATACGTATTTTCCCGCATTTCCGAAAATACGGGAACTCCTCGTAATTTCGAAAATTTTTGAAAAAGCGGTTCAGGAAAGCTCGGAAGGAGGAAAACCGGAAAGTCCGCGATATCTGCCGTTCGCGAACGAGGTAAATCCGCCGCGGATCCGGGTTCAGATCCGCAAACTGGGCCATCACTAGCTGTAATATACATTGTGATTAGTGAGCTTATTGGTGTATTGTGTGCATTAGTCTTATAACACACATTATAGTGTGTTTTTACAATATTTATACAGTCTTAAACTTGTTTTGGCCGACAATCGTTGGCCGGAAATTCGGCACTATTTTCAGCTGATACGAGCGCTCATACACATTGTGCCGCAATCGCACGTGTGTATAAAACTTTAGAGCAAGGCCACAATAGCTTAAGATCGCGTAAGAAATGCATCCCAGTGTATCCCAATGTAGGTGGCCACATTGTGTTCCTGTCCCTGCATTCTAATTTCGGACTGTTACCAGAAGCGCAGTACAAACGGATGGTAAAACGTGTGAAATACGATGCAATGCGCGCAAACTTTTCGCCAGTGTTAAAGTCCGATAAAGTCTGGCTGCAGCCTTTATGTCCTACCCTCCTCTTACATTCCCCTTTGAGGCCAAGGCCGCACTACAATGCACAAAATCGCGAGCGTTATCGCACACGATTTTCTGAGCGTACGTGCGCGTTGTTTTGCGTTGGCGCATGCGTTTTCGCTATTTACAAAGAGAAAACGCATGTGATTGCGCAACGGACGCGCAATCGCATACGCAATGGAAATCACTGGAATTTTCGCGTTTAACGAAAATTGCGGGTGCAATGGCAAATGAAAATGTGTGCGCAAACGCGCTAGTGTGGGCCAGGCCTAAATAAGTGCACTACTAAGAAATGCATTGCACATTGCTAAGATCAGGTTCACTTCATTATCCTCCCCCTGCAGCTCTGTACTATGTTATTTCTATAAGTGTAACTATTAAAGTTGTGATATTGAGAAATACATTACACAGAGCTGTGCTGAGATCAGATTCACTTTATCTCCCCCTGCAGCTCTGTACTATGTTATTTTTATAAGTGTAACTATGTAATTTGTGATATTGAGAAATACATTGCACAGACTATGCTTAAGATCAGGGTCACTTCATTATCCTCCCCCTGCAGGTCTGTACTATGTTATTTCTATAAGTGTAACTATTAAAGTTGTAATATTGAGAAATACATTGTACAGAGCTGTGCTAAGATCAGGTTCACATTATCCTCCCCTTGCAGCTCTGTGCTATGTAATTTCCATAAGTGTAACTATTAAAGTTGTGATATTGAGAAATACATTACACTGAGCTGTGCTGAGATCAGGTTCACTTAAATATCCTCCCCCTGCAGCTTTGTACTATGTTATTTCTATAAGTGTAACTATGTAATTTGTGATATTGAGAAATACATTGCACAGAGCATGCTAAGATCAGGGTCACTTCATTATCCTCCCCCTGCAGGTCTGTACTATGTTATTTCTATAAGTGTAACTATTAAAGTTGTGATATTGAGAAATACATTACACTGAGCTGTGCTGAGATCAGGTTCACTTAAATATCCTCCCCCTGCAGCTTGTACTATGTTATTTCTATAAGTGTAACTATTAATTTGTGATATTGAGAAATACATTGCACAGAGCTATGCTAAGATCGGGTCCACTTCATTATCCTCCCCCTGCAGTCTGTACTGTTTTTCTATAAGTGTAACTATAAGTTGTGGATATGAGAAATACATTGCACAGAGTCTATGCTAAGATCAGGGTCACTTCATTATCCTCCCCCTGCAGCTTGTACTATGTTATTTCTATAAGTGTAACTATTAATTTGTGATATTGAGAAATACATTGCACAGAGCTATGCTAGATCAGGGTCACTTCATTATCCTCCCCCTGCAGTCTGTACTGTTATTTCTATAAGTGTAACTATTAAAGTTGTGATATTGAGAAATACATTGCACAGAGCTATGCTAAGATCAGGGTCACTTCATTATCCTCCCCCTGCAGCTCTGTACTATGTTATTTCTATTAGTGTAACTATGAAAGTTGTGATAATGAGAAATACATTACACAGAGCTGTGCTGAGATCAGGTTCACTTCATTATCCACTATGTTATTTCTATAAGTGTAACTATTAAAGTTGTGATAGTGAGAAATACATTACACAGAGCTGTGCTAAGATCAGGTTCAGTTCATTATTCTCCCCTGCAGCTCTGTACTAAGTTATTTCTATTAGTGTTACTATTAAAAAGCAATGTTCCATATTGTACCATATAAGTGTTACTATTAAAGGGGTAATGTTGGAGGGTACAATATTACCATACAGTTCCTGTGTAATGAAGTTGAATGCCAATTTCTGGGATTGCAAGCTGTAGTTTTCAGCACCTCGGGGGTGCTCTAATAAAGACCAAGGGGAGCCTAATCCCATTCTAGGTAACTGAAATCAAACACACCACCTTTCTACAACTGGTAATTTAAGGGCCCAAACTAATATTATTTTAATAGAAAGTAATGGTTGCCTATTTCCTCACATAAACCACTGTGCCAAGGTTGTACAATCAGGTTGCAAGGTGTGTGGCTCTCTTAAGGGGACCAAAGAGGTATGAATGGTGTAATTAGAAATGTATAAATATATTGCATATTATAATGCTATACAGAGTAAATTACACTGCTATATTTTATACAGTATTATATGGTGTTAGTTAATCGTGTAGTCAGGTTTATATTATATATAAATATTACTATACAGTGTACATTATAGTTATATTATATACAGTGTAATGTGGTGTTAGTTAATGGTGTTGTCTGGTTTATATTATATAAATATATTACTATACAGTGTACATTATAGTTATATTATATACACTATATACACACACTGACATGTATTGAGTTGTTATTCCTCAGATGGAAATTCTGACTCTCAGCATCACCCGGTAAGAACTACTGTCACTTCTCCCAGCATTCCATTCGGCGGAAACTAACCTGACAGGGAAAGGCCCCGCCCCGCGCTGTAAAGACTATCCAATTGCCTCCACTTCACTGTAGCCACGCCCCCTGGTACTGTCTTGCTCGCGCCTAGCAGGTGTTCTGCCACGCCCCCTTCCTATCGGCTCTCGCGAGATCTCATAACTGATCATCATGGCGGTTCGGACGGGTCTGAGGTGACGGGAGAGACATGAGCCAGGGAGCCACCGAGAGTGAGCCCGAAGCCAAGGTGCTGCACACCAAAAGGCTATACCGGTAAGGGAAGACAAGGGGGAGGTGGGAGGGGCCATGGAAAGGGTGTTCATGGGGAATTAATGGACAGGCCACAGGATGTGTTCATTATCCAGGTTAAAGGGGAACTATGGTCAAAACCAATTTAATTGACTGACAGCCCATAGATTGGTTACAATGTGTCACCATGGATCCCCTGTATGGGATTGTACACCAATATCCCTCTGTGTGTATCAGGGAAACCCTTTAACCCCATCAATGTGATGGTTATTAACCCCTTGTATGTATGGTTATTAAAGGACATGTCCCCCCTCCTGACTATAATGTAACCCACTACTGGCCCCACAGTGTAGTTTATAAAAATCCTTACCTTATATCTCTGCTCCTTATGGTTCTCCTGCAGTGCTTGTCCAAAGTCCAGGAAAATGAAGAGTAGGAGCTGTCTGTGTGTCATCCGGTGCCTGCTGCTTCCTTGTTGAGGTTTCGGCATGCGCAGGGGAGCCCTGCCTCCATCCCTCTGGATCTATCGTTTGTGCCTGGTGCCCTACCTACAAAAGCCTTTTCTGGAGTGTAGGACATGCTATCCCACACCAACCGCCATGTTTGTTTAATTAAAAAAGCAGCAGAACTCTACTTGCATTGCTTCGTTATCCATGTGTTTTGCCTCTCAGCCAATCACAGATGTGGCTGCTGATCCGGCCCCTTGCTTGTAGTTCCAGCAAACAGAGGGCCTGGGTCAGAGTTCCAGGGGATCACTGTAAGTAGAGTTCTGCTGCTTTTTTAACTAAACAAATATGGCATTTGGGGTAGGCCTACACTACAGATTTTTTTTTGTTTGTGGGTGGATATACCCTTTAACTCCTTGTATGTGTATGTTTGTTTATTAACCCCATTTATGTATATGTTTATATAGTGCCACTTGTGGACGCAGCGCTGTACAATATAGAATACAAATAGCCGTACAAGGGGGACAATAAATAAATATATAAATAAGTATGTGCATCATGAAATATACAAGTGCTTAAAACATGTAACCTGAGGAAAGCGGTCCCTGTCCCGTAGAGCTTACAATCTAATTAGATGGGTAACATACAGATACGTAGGAAAGGGTAGTAATAACTGGTGGGGTGTGCTCAGAGAGATAGGATGAGAGGTTAGAGTTAAACTTGTTTATTGAGGTTTTTTGGTGAAGAGAGAGCGGGGAATAGAATTCTGGAGGATGTGAGCCACAAGAGAGAAAGGATTAAGGTGAGAGGAAGCAGTGTGAGTGGGGGGTCTGTACAGGAGATGGTTCTGTGATGAGCAGAGGGTACAGACAGGGACATATGGGGAGACTAGAGAGAAAGGATTAAGGGGAGAGGAAGCAGTGTGAGTGGGGGGTCTGTACAGGAGATGGTTCTGTGATGAGCAGAGGGTACAGACAGGGACATATGGGGAGACTAGAGAGAAAGGATTAAGGTGAGAGGAAGCAGTGTGAGTGGGGGGTCTGTACAGGAGATGGTTCTGTGATGAGCGGAGGGTACGGACAGGAACATATGGGGAGACTAGAGAGAAAGGATTAAGGTGAGAGGAAGCAGTATGAGTGGGGGGGGTCTGTATAAATGATGGTTCTGTGATGAGAGCAGCGTATAGACTGGGACATATGGGGACACTAAGAAAAAGGTATAAGGTGGCAGGAAGCGGTGTGAGTGAGGGGTCATTGTAAGAGATGGTTCTGCGATGAGCGCAGGGTATAGACAGGGACATATAGGGATACTAGAGGGAGTGGTTTAAGGTGGGAAGAAGCATGGTGAGTGGGGGGTCTGTATAGGAGATGGTTCTGTGATGGGCACAGGGTACAGACAGGGACATATGGGGACACTAGAGAAAAAGGTTTAAGGCAAGGGGAGGCAGTGTGTGTTGGGGGTCTGTATAAGAGATGGTCTTGTGCTGAGCCCAAGAAACAAACAGGGATATATGGGGACACTAGAGAGAGGGTTTTTTTAGAGGGCATGTCTACTCCCCAAACTAAAATTTAACCCACTACTGGCCCCACTGTGTAATTTAAAACTCCTGACCTGCAATGCTTTTCCAAAGTCAAGGAAAGTGAAGAGTAGATGTCTTCCTGTGGGAAATGTTTCCGCCTCCTCCTTGTCCTCTGAGAGGACAGTGGCAAGCCCAGGGGAGCCACCCCCTTCCCTCCTGATTCTGTGATAAGTGGAGGATACGGGCAGGAAAATGGGGACACACAAGAATGTTAAGACAGAGACAATGTGTGCAGCAGAGTTAAGCATGGAGAAAGATGGGAAGCAGGAAGATCAGTAAGCAGAAGGTTACATTAGTCCAGGCGTGATAAGGTGAGAGCATGGATAAGAAAAGCCGTAGTTGGAAGAAAGAGGAATCTACGGATTTTTGCAATATTAAGAAGACAGAAGCAATATTTTTATGTGGTTAGAGAAGGAGAGAAATGAATCAATTACCCCTAACCAAGTGCCAACTGAATAGGGTAAATGGGGTACTGGTCAACAGAAAAAGAAAAGGGTGGGATAGGACAGCAAATGTGTTTAGGGGAATGTTTTCCCTGATCTGTTAGGACAGAGCTTGCAAATTAGTAGCTGTCCATCTGCTTTAAACTCTTGATACTTCATGCTTCTTCCATTAGCCTCCCGTTTCTCTTCTCTTTGATGGTTTTGGTATAGGAGGGAGTGAAAGAATGAGCATGTGGGTGCTGTGTCCAGCTGCAGGTGTACGATGCAGCTGACGAACTAGCAATCGCACGATATTCGTACGAAAATATAGCATCAATGATCGTCAAAGACCAACGACCATCGACTATTGTCGGCTTTTTCCAGCAATCAGCCTGGCGGATTTGTTCTGCCTATTACTGTATATTTGTACGTGGTCGGCAGAGTATCGTTAATGATCTACGAAAAAAATATAAAAGCGCGTGCTCTGCTTCCGTAATTGCGCAAAGATACGAATGTTACGTTCGAACGTCTATATCTAACGACTATCGTGGTGACTAATGTTGCTGTTTGTACAGATGTTGTTTCAATTATGAGGATTAATGATAATGTTCGTTGGCTGCATCGTACGAAAAGTATCCAACGTGTGTACGAGGCTTTAGTGTCATCGGCAAAGACAGAGACCTTGCTCTCAATGCCCCTTCTAAGTCTTTTATAAACAGATTAAACAGAAGTGGCCCCAGTACGGAACCCTGAGGCACTTCACTTTAGTGGAGACGACTGCAGGTGAGGGAATTTTTTTGGCATTTCAGAACATTCCCGCAGCCGAAGGTGAACAATCAATAACGTTGGATCTGATGGTGCGTCAGTACCCACCTTTATTCTTCAGTGTACAACTGCTTTTGTGATGTTGACCCTGGCCCTAGACATTTTGTATTGTAAGTTTTGTGACAAACTAACAAATCTGCCGTGAATTGTGTCTGCTATTTAACATCAACTTTTTAGCAGCAAATAATAGGAAAAACATGGCTATTTTAAAAGGGAAGTTCAGTGAAAATACACATCCCAATGACTTTAACCTGCCCATTCAGCATTTTGTCTGACATATGGTCTTGTCTTGTCCTTTACCCAGTCCCTGGGTTGATTCAGTTGCTCAGTAGAGATCTGAGCATGTTTGACCCACCCAACAGCCAATCAGTAGAAATTACTGTTAGGAACATTCCAAGGTAGAGTGCATTCTGGGATGAAGGACTGTTACAGAGCCTGAAATGTCAGCTCACTAATGTCAACAGAAGGAAATAGCAAGGGTTATAAATCCAACTGATTTTTCATAACGGGAGAGGATATGTAGAATAACTAAGGATGTGTAATATAAACTAAGAATTTTTTTTTTTTGACCCTCAATGCTAGACCTAGACCCTAAAATATTACACACTTTCTGTTAAAAATTGCAGCAGATAAAAAAGAAAAAACGGACCAGGGATACGATTTCATCTATTTATAAAATGAGAACCGAGTTGAGCCTTTAAAGGCTATGTCCACCCCTAAATTACACTTTTAATATTATGCTCCCCCATATCCCCCAGCCCCAACCGCATGTTTTTTTTTTTTAAAAAGCCCCCCAAACTCTTACTTACCTCCCCTCGATCCTCCGCCGCACTGCCGGCCCTCTGCTTGCGAGAATGCAAGCAGAGGGGCGGGACCGGCAGTCGCGTCTGTGATTGGCTGAGCGGCAGCCAATCACGGACGCGGCTGCCGGTCATTCAATGCAGCGGAGGAAAGCGGAGAGGTAAGTAAGAGTTTGGGGAGCTTTTTAAAAAAAAAAACATGCGGTTGGGGCTGGGGGACATGGGGGAGCACAATATTAAGGGGGATATGAGCTAGGGGGAGGGATAGTAGAACGGGAGGGAGAGGGAGGGGGAGGGAGGGGGGAGAAGGGCTGCAGTACGCATGGCAAAAATCTACCTGAGGCCAGCTAGCAGGCAGTGTCCTATATGGACCTGCTAGCCTCCTGGTGGGCAGTTTTTGGAACTTTGGGGGGGGACTACAGGAGAACCAGATGGAGTTGGGATGTGAGGTAAGGATTAAACTACACTACATGGTGGGGCCAGTAGTTGGGGGGATTATAGTTTTGGGGGTGGACATGCCCTTTAAGTTCCTCATGCGGCCCCCTGAGGAATTTAATTGCCCACCTCTGGAGTAGAGGGTTTGGAAGATTGTACCTACCTCTTGCCTGGCAAGCAGCCAACCGCGGTGTGCTACAGTGAGTGTGCTACAGTGAGTGTGCTACAGTGAGTGTGCTACAGTGAGTGTGCTACAGTGAGTGTGCACAATATGTTGAATAATCACGGCTGATCTTGTGTGTCCACATGGACTGCACAATAGTTTGCAGCAATCTGTCGGCCTTGGCAACTTTCCCGCGACCAACAGTTATTCTTCCCAGCCTACTGCTCGCTAGTGGAGAACAGTCATTCGGGGTGAAAAATCCTTTCATGTGTACCCAGCCTTAAGGATAAGTGAAGGCTGAAAACATGCCAGCTGTTCCCTATACTAGATTTTTCCGCCCTTGTATCTCCTTTTAGATACGTTATTTTCAGTCACGTGGAAATATCGTCTGAACGGCTTTAATTCCCATAACACAGGTTACAGATCCTGTTTACTGATAGGTCGTCTGTCAGAAGGGAAAATTGGTTCTTGCGTACACAGCCTAAGAAAACAGATGTATTGGCATCCTAATGAATTGTTAACAAAATAAGCCTCCATCCAGTGCATACAAAATACTATTTTATTGCAAAGTGCCTGCAGGGCTGCCATATTGATGTCCCTGTGCTAGTAATGTCACTATTTCGGATCTGCTGTCATTACATCTTTAATGGCACCTTGCAAGGAATCTCATTTATTTGCAGTTGACTCCCTCTTACAAATGAGCTACCTATTCTTTATTTAAAAATTCGGATCATCACCGCTGCCTTGTTTAGGCAGGACAGAGAAAAAAGGAAAGGGGAGGAGTATGTGTTTATGTTAAAAAAGAATTGAAGCCAAATTTAAAAGAGATTCTAAACTAATACAATGGGGCTTTATTTAACACTTCTTCCCCATTACTATAACTGTGCAAAATGGCTCTTTATATCGACAATCTATTTTTGTTACATTACGGTAATTTGCTGTCCTGGTCTTGGCACAGAGATTCCCGATAATGATGTGTAGATGCAGGATGTTGAGAGAGTTACCCGAGTTACCTGCCCAAGAGAAATGTTTTGGGGGATTTTTGGGATATATTAGACATTTGTTAAAATAGGGCGCAACAATTTACGCATTCAATTATTGAAAAGTATCCACTTATATGTAAACTTTGACCAATCAATTTAGGGAAAGGATAGCTGCTGCAATGTGATTGGTTCAAAGCCGAGTCTCGTATGTCCTACACTAATAGCTTAAGGTTCACCAAAGAATCCATCATTTTGTATATCTTAATGTTTGTGGGGAGATATTGAGTGTTCAAACCCTATAGTATCACTCATTATCTTATTACCATATCCTAATTGTCTTAATGCTTATACTTTCCATTGTCAGGGCTGTAGTGGAGACAGTTCACCGACTGGATTTGTTTATATCCAACAAATCCGCCTACCAGGAAGTCTTCAAGCCGGAGAATATCAGCCTCAGGAACAAGTACGTAATAAATTCCCTGCTCCTTCCTTTAATCTCTTTACAAATCTCTCTATAGGAGAGAATAACGCGGACCATATTAGACGCATGTTCCAACGACACAAAGCAACGTCCTGTTCCATGTTAACATGTTTAAACTTCTTTTCTCTGTTTGCTGGTCTTTGGTGGGGTAAATTATTGTAAAAATATACATCATCTTCCGGGACACTTTACAACTAATTGATACATCTACATCTTGATATATGATATATATTAGTTTGATTCTATAGTCAGTGCATATTATATATACTTAGAGACTAGCCTCTTAGCTAGATAGCTACCTATATAGACGGGCGTTATGGTGATGTGTGGGGAAGTGCACATTGCCAAAACACGTTTATCAGTTGCCAGTCACTGTGCTTGCATGTAAAAAGACAAATATTGTCCCGTATACTGTATCATTGTGTACATATCCCGTTATGTAGGGGTCTGATGGAATCTTTAGAACAAAGATCTTCTAAACGTCGTAACATTCACCTATGTTAAAGGGCACGTCCAGCATTAAAATTAGGTTTTAGCGGTAGATGCAGCACCACCCCCCACAAACCTTATTTTCCTTTAAGTTATTTTTCCCAAAGATATTTACAAGTCCAAGTCTATTAAGATGTGTCTTACATAGAGAAGTAATCATTGTTTATTTTCTTATAAAGCTCAATTTAAATTGAAAATTAGTTATTCTATTCACATTAGTCCCTGCCCCAAAGAGCTTGAAATATCACAATCTAAACCCGTAACCTATCAGTATGTGTAAGTACCTAGAGGAAACGCACACACACTTTGTGTATCTTTCTTTTTGGTTAATATTTTTAGTTACTCATGTTGGAATCCTTCAAACCAGCCCTTTAGTATCAGCCAGTTCTATATATAGTAACTCCATTTGTACACTAGGGAATTGCGTTGATCCAGAGGAAGGCAAAAAAAACCCACCAAATTTATGAAGGGGGAAAAAATTCCTTCCTGACTCCAAGTGGCAATGGGAAATTTCCCTGGACCAACTCTACTTTATGTATCAATACCAGTAACTTGTAACATTCCTTGTTTGCAGAAACTCATCCAGCTTTTTATTAAACTTACCATGAACCTGCCATAACAACGTCCACTGGAAGACAGTTCCATAGATTTACCGTTCTCACAGTGACAAACCCTTTCCCAACTCTACTTTATGTATCAATACCAGTAACTTGTAACATTCCTTGTTTGTAGAAACTCATCCAGCTTTTTATTAAACTGACCAATGAACCTGCCATAACAATGTCCACTGGAAATCAGTTCCATAGCTTTACCGTTCTCACAGTGACAAACCCTTTCCCAAGCATGTAAAAAGACAAATTGTCCCGTATCGTATCATTGTGTACATATCACGTTATTAGGGGTTGATGGAATCTTTAGAAAAAAGATCTTCTAAACGTCGTAACATTCACCTATGTTAAAGGGCACGTCCAGCATTAAAATTAGGTTTTAGCGGTAGATGCAGCCACACCCCCCAAAACTTTTTTCCTTAAGTTATTTTCCCAAGATATTCAACGTCCAAGTCTATTAAGATGTGTCTTACATAGAGAAGTAATCATTGTTTATTTTCTTATAAAGCGCAATTTAATTGAAAATTAGTATTCTATTCACATTAGTTCCCTGCCCCAAAGAGCTTGAAATATCACAATCTAAACCGCGTACCTATCAGTAGTAAGTACTTATAGGAAACGCACACACACTTTGGTATTTCTTTTGGTTAATATTTTTAGTTACTCATGTTGGAATCCTTCAAACCAGCCCTTTAGTATCAGCCAGTTCTATATATAGTAACTCCATTTGTACACTAGGGATTGCCAGTCCCATTTTCTGATCGCGATATTGGTAAATGAATAGGCAGGGTTGTTGGATTACTGATTACATGGCCTCAACGCCTTTAGTACACTTTAGCAATTAGGTGAAACTTTTACAGACCCATTATTCTGATTCTAAGTTAGGGAAAATACATTGTAGCCTTATGATTTCCTTTAAATGGAAATAATACCCTAATCATCTGTATGATTAATATTCTACTCTCCAGCCTTTCAAACAAAAAGTAAAGGATGATGTCTCCAGCTGTTGTCAATCCAAAATTATAGGCTTGAAAAATGTATCTTTCTACTCTAAACTGTTTTTGTGTCAGGCATGTTATAATCTGTCATAAACCCCATACCCCAAAATCAGTCTTCTCTGAAGCTTGGTAACATGCTTGCAATCAATCTGTGGTTTCCTCTGCTTATGGACACTGTAAGGAAAGAAAACTATTTATTTTCAGGCTTCTGGCTAGCTTTAAAAAGGGTAAAGATTTTTTGTACATGGAGCTTATGATGTCCTAGCAGTAGGATACAAGTGGGCATGCTCAAGCCAGGGGCTTGCTGGTGATGTCACAGATTACTGTGTAAGCAGGAAGCAGCACCCTTTATACTGCTGTAATTGTGGATAGTGCGCAGTTAGAAGCATGTTACTAGATTCTTTTTAAATGTAGGCATTTCTTCTTTATAATAGAAGGCACTTATATGGAGAGCAAACTTAATGGTATATTTAGCCAGGACAGAAGATAAATTAACAATTTATTACAGAGGGTGACAATTCATTACAGAGTAACAAATACATCAACTGCTATACATAGGTCTGTTGTCCTGGAGATTAATGAAGTTGTAATAATATTTTGTTTATTAATGTTGTTCAGAGTCAGGACTTTAAAAAACCTCAGTATGTCAAGATGTGCTGGATTATTTCATTATCTTCTGATGGTTTCTTGCACTTTAAATGTGGGTTACAGTAAATGCTTGTGGTTATTTTCTTCTATAAATACAGATTTAAACAAAGCGAGGTCCTGTCCAGCAGGGATAATTGTTTCCGTGGGAGTAAAGAGCAAGAAGGAGAGACTGTGAGGGACCTTGTATTGGGGAAGTGAATAAAATAGAGGGAGGTCAGAGCAAGATGAGCACAGTCTGGGAAAAAAATGAGCGGGGGGGCAGTGGTAACTTTGTAATGAAGGAAGAATTCTAAAGCCTTCACGTCCGTACATGGCCACTAGGTGGGGTTCTACTGTTAGAAATATGGGATAAACTTTAGACAAGGCAAACCGTATTTTATCTCCCCACAATGTACACTTCCATTCATATTACCAAATGAAATGAAATAGTATAGTATTTGAGGTTGAATAAAGACATACGTCCATCCAGTCCAACCCATCTAGCAATATCCTCATTTCTGCTAATGTTGATCCAGGGAAGGCACAAAAAAAAAAACCCACCAAATGTATGAAGGGGAAAAAAATTCCTTCCTGACTCCAAGTGGCAATGGGAAATTTCCCTGGACCAACTCTACTTTATGTACAATACCATAACTTGAACATTCCTTGTTTTGCAGAAACTCATCCAGTTTTTATTAAACTGACCATGAACCGCCATAACAACATCCACTGGAAGACAGTTCCATAGCTTTAACCGTTCTCACAGTGAAAAACCCTTTCCCAACTCTACTTTATGTATCAATACCAGTACTTGTAACATTCCTTGTTTGTAGAAACTCATCCAGCTTTTTATAAACTGACCAATGACCTGCCATAACAATGTCCACTGGAAATCAGTTCCATAGACTTACCGTTCTCACAGTGACAAACCCTTTCCAACTCCACTCTGTGTTAATACCAGTAACTTGTAACATCCTTGTTTGTAGAAACTCATCCAGCTTTTTAAAACTGACCAATGAACCTGCCATAAAACGTCACTGGAAGACAGTTCCATATCTTTAACAGTTCTCACAGTGACACCCTTTCCACTCTACTTTATGTTCAATACCAGTAACTTATACACTCCTGTTTGTAGAAAACTCATCCAGCTTTTTATTAAATGACCATGAACCTGCCACCTAAAACAACGTCCACGGGAAGACAGTTCCATAGCTTTTACCGTTCTCACAGTGACAAACCTTTCCCAACTCTACTTTATGTATCAATAACACGTAACTTGTAACATCCTTGTTGTAGAAACTCATCCACTTTTATTAAACTGACTCAATGAACCTGCCATAACACACGTCCACAACATCCACTGGAAGACAGTTCCATAGCTTTACCGTTCTCACAGTGACAAACCCTTTCCCAACTTAAAGCCTAAAGCTTTTTTCTTCAAGTCTTAAGGGATGTCCACATGTCCTCTGACATGTTCTATTGGTGAACAATGCCCCAGATAGTTTATTGTATGGCCGTTAATGTATTTATACATAGTAATCATATCCCCACGCAAGCACCTTTTCTCCAGCGTACATAATTGTAACTTATCCAGTCTCTCTTCATATTCAAGCTCCCCCAATCCCCTTATTCATTTAGTTGCCCTTCACTGAACACTTTCCATTTCAAAGATGTTCTTTTTGTACACAGGATTCCAAAATTGCACTAGATTTTCCAAATGAGGCCTTACCAATGCTTTGTAAACAGGGGGTAGCAGCATCCTTGACTGATTGACAAGTCTGAATGGTCACGTTCACCGTTTCTCTTCCCAGGTTACGGGAGTTGTGTGTGAAACTTATGTTCTTACACCCCGTGGAGTACGGACGCAAAGCAGAAGAGGTTTTATGGAGAAAAGTCTACTATGAAGTTATCCAGCTCATCAAAACTAACAAGAAGGTAAAAATGTGAATTCTACTGAACCCCAAGATATTTAAATGTGCAGCTACATTATTTCCTATAACGGTTACGTTTCAAAGTACCCATTATAAGATTATTACAGCATGTTCATCTTTCTATATATTTCACTTTTTCTTCCATCCCCAGCACATCCACAGCCGCAGCGCCTTAGAATGTGCCTACAGGACACATTTGATCGCCGGTGTGGGGTTCTACCAGCACCTGCTCCTTTATATCCAGTCGCACTATCAGCTAGAGCTTCAGGGCTGCATCGACTGGACCCATGTCACAGATCCACTTATTGGTCAGTCTAGTTCCCCTTTCTTGTATAGAATGTTTGTAAAGGATGTAGGGAAATCCCAGCTATGATGCATAGGAAAATGAATCTCATGACATAGTTGGCAAAAGGTGAGAAATGTTACAGTTTTTCTTAAAGGGAAAGTCTGCTGTGAAAAAAATCCCTGGTCTTTCTATGCAAACTAGATAAACCTGTTTAAATTCTGCAAATTCTTTTACTACAGGGAGCCCTCCAGTTACTTTCACTTTTACAAAATATCAGATTGGAGAATTCCTCTCTCTCCATCTGTAAATCACACTGAACTAGTCAGGGGCAGTAACTGCAAGATTTTACTGTGCATCTTGTCTTTCTATGAAATCGGCAGCTTCCAGTCTGTATGTTATGGAATGGGTTTAAACTCATTTTCCTTAAAGGACAACTAAAGCCTCAGAACAACACTCTTTCAGGTGGAAGAGCTCCTTAGTATAAAAGCAGTAATCAGTGTCTCACCTCTCATTTTGAAATGTAACTTTCTAACACAGGGTTTGTGTTTTATTTCCCAGCATCCCAGTATCACACAGTGTGGTCACTGACCATTATGTTCTTTACACATGCTCAGTCCTAACATACTGCAGGAACTGGTTACAGTTGGTCACACCCACTAGTAGCCTCTAGCCAATCCTTTTACAGGACAGATGTGACTGAGATCAGGGGTGTGGCCACTTACTGTACATACACAGTTATTTCATCCAGTTCTTCAGGGGTTAACATTCTGCAGAATGACTTATTGTAACTCGTAATATTTTGTAATTAGCTGTGAAGGGGGGAAGAGAGAGACATCACCATAGAAATAAAATGCTGGTTACACATCACAGAGCTTTACGTTTCGCTCCGATAATAAGGGGCTGGTTTGCGTTCACCAAGGCGGAATCTGAGTGTGGTTTGTATTCCCCTTTTAGGGTTTAAAAAGCCGGTTTCTGCCTCGGCTAAGGAGATGGATTGGGCCCAGATGGCTTCTCACAGGTGTCTGGTGTACCTGGGGGACCTTGGTAAGTTTGGTAACATCCGTTTTAATGTTTGGAACTTTTCAGTCTGTCCATAGGCGGCAGATTAACTGGATTTCCAATTATGGCAGAATTAGAGAAACACAATATGTCCTTTGTCTTATTTTTCTGTGTGAAATGAAATGGAATCACCGGTACCATAACAATCCTTCCCAGCATTAAGTGTTTCTAAGCTGCTCACCTTGAAGGAAACAAAACTCCTTTTATTCTCCATTCATTCATAGATTTATTCCCTATGCATGTGTGTTATATATACAGAGATAGTAGCGCTGTAGGTTTTTGCAGTACATAACACTCACTAGGGGTCGCTGCAAAATGAAACAAAATATAAACATATTTATATAATCGCCCTGATAATCCTTGGAACAAGAGTGTTCAGATCCTTACACCCTAATTGGTCACAGTACAGACCTTTTGACTGATGATCAGATGGTCACATCTCCCCACCCCTCGCTCCTTCCTTCTACCCTCCTACGTTCAGCCCTTCTCTCCCTTTATACAAATTCAACCAATTCTTGTGTCTCTGCAGCTCGGTACCAGAATGAACTGGCGGTTGTGGATACGGAGAAGCTGGCGGAAAGGTTTTACTACCAGGCTCTCATGGTCGTTCCTCATATAGGTAACCAGAATTATCGCACACACCTAGGTAACATAGTATTGGAGGTTGTATAAAGACATACGTCCATCTAGTCCAACCTTTATACCCTACCCATAATGTCTGTATAACAGTTACATAATAACATAGTATTGGAGGTTGTATAAAGACATACGTCCATCTAGTCCGACCTTTATACCCTACCCATAATGTCTGTATAACAGTTACATAGTAACATAGTATTGGAGGTTGTATAAAGACATACGTCCATCTAGTCCAACCTTTATACCCTACCCATAATGTCTGTATAACAGTTACATAGAAACATAGTATTGGAGGTTATATAAAGACATACGTCCATCTAGTCCAACCTTTATACCCTACCCATAAATTAACCCTCCATAAAACAACGTCCACGGGAGACAGTTTCCATAGCTTTACCCGATTCTCCACAGTGACAAAAACCACTTTCCCAACTCTACTTTTAATGTACAATAACCAGTAACTGTAACATTCCTTGTTGTAGAAACTCATCCAGCTTTTTTTCAACGGACCCAATGAACCGCCATACACGTCCACTGAAGACAGTTCCATCAGCTTTATCCGTTGCACAGTGACAAACACCTATTACCCAACAACGTAAGCCTAAGCTTTTTTCTTCAAGTCTTAAGGGATGTCCACATGTCCTCTGACATGTTTCTAATTGGTGAACATGCCCCATTTAAGTTATTGTATGGCCGTTAATGTATTTATACATAGTAATCATATCCCACCCCCGCAGCACCTTTTCTCCAGCGTACTATTGTAACTTGATCAAGTCTCTCTTTCTTCATATCAAGCTCCCCCCAATCCCCTTTTCATTAGTTGCCTTCACTGAACACTTTCCATTTCAATGATGGTTCTTTTTGTACACAGATTCCAAAATTGCACTAGATTTCCCAAATGAGGCCTTACCAATGCTTTGTAAACAGGGGGTAGCAGCAGCTCCTGACTGATTGACAGTCTGAATGGTCACGTTCAACCTGTTTCTCTTCCCAGTTACGGAGTTGTGTGTGAAACTTATGTTCTTACACCCTCTGATTACGACCAAAGCAAAGTGTTTTATAGGAAAAAGTCTACGGATAAGTTATCAGTCTCATCAAACTAACAAGAAGGCAATGTGAATTCTACTGAACCCCAAGATATTAAATGTGCAGCTACATTATTCCCTATAAGCTTACGTTTCAAAGTACCCATTATAGATTATTACAGCATGTTCATCTTTCTATATATTTCACTTTTTCTTCCATCCCCAGCACATCCACACCCCGCAGCGCCTTAGAATTGTGCCTACAGGACACATTTGATCCCGGTGTGGGTTCTACCTAACCCCCTGCTCCTTTAATACCAGTCGCACTATCAGCTAGAGCTTCAGGCTGCATGCGACTGGACCCATGTCACAGATCCACTTTATGGGTCAGTCTCGAGTTCCCCTTTCTTGTATAGAATGTTTGTAAGGATGTAGGGAATCCCAGCTATGATGCATAGGAACATGATCTCATGACATAGTTGGCAAAAGGTGAGAAATGTTCCAGTTTTCTTAAAGGGAAAGTCTGCTGTGAAAAAAATCCCTGGTCTTTTCTCTGACAACCTAGATAACCTGTTTAAAATTCGCTGCAAATTCTTTTACTACAGGGAGGCCCTCCTTACTTTCACTTTTACAAAATATCAGATTGGAGAATTCCTCTCTCTTCCATCTGTAATCACCCTGAACGAGTCAGGGCAGTAACTGAAAGATTTTACTGTGCATCTTGTCTCTTTCTATGAAATCGGCAGCTTCCAGTCTGTATGTTATGGATGGGTTTTAACTCATTTCCTTAAAGAGGACAACTAAAGCCTCAGAACAACACTCTTTCAGGTGGAAGAGCTCCTTAGGTATCAGCATGTAATCAGTGTGCTCACCTCTCATTTTGAAATGTAACTTTCTAACACAGGGTTTGTGTTTATTTCCCAGCATCCCCGTATCACACAGTGTGGTCACTGACCTTATGTTCTTTACACATGCTCAGTCCTAACTACTGCAGAAACTGGTTACGTTGGTCACACACCCACTAGTAGCCTCTACAATCCTTTTACAGGACAGATGTGACTGAGATCAGGGTGTGGCCACTTTCTGTACATACACAGTTATTTCATCCAGTTCTTCAGGGTTACATTTCGGCAGAATGACTTTTTGTACTCGTAATAGTTTGTAATTGACTGTGGAAGGGGAAGGAGAAAGACATCACCATAGAAATAAATGCTGGTTACACATCACAGAGCTTTACGTTTCGCTCCGATAATAAGGGGGCTGGTTTGCGTTCAACACAAGGCGGAATCTGAGTGTGGTTTGTATTCCCCTTTAGGGTTTAAAAAAAAGCCGGTTTCTGCCTCGGCTAAGAGATGGATTGGGCCCAGATGGCTTCTCACATGTGTCTGGTGACCTGGGGGACCTGGTAAGTTTGGTAACATCCGTTTTATTTTTGGAAACTTTTCAGTCTGTCCTAGGCGGCAGATACTGGATTTCCAATATGGCAGAATTAGAGGACAACACAATATGTCCTTTGTCTTATTTTTCTGTGTGAAGAAATGAATCACCGTACCATAACAATCCTTCCCCGCATTAAGTGTTTCTAAGCTGCCACCTTGAAGGAAACAAAAATCCGTTTATTTCTCTTCCAGTCATTCATAGATTTATTCCCTATGCATTGTGTGTTATATACAGAGATAGTAGCGCTGTAGGTTTTTGCAGTACATAACACTCACAGGGGTCGCTGCAAATGAACAACAAATATAAATATTTATATAATCGCCCTGATAATCCTTGAACAAGAGTGTTTCAGATCCTTACAACCCATAATTGGTCACAGTAACAGACCTTTTGACTGATGATCAGATGGTCACATCTCCCCACCCCTCGCTCCTTCCTTCTACACCTCCTACGTTCAGCCCTTCTCTCCCTTTATACAAATTCCAACCAATTTCTGTGCTTCCTGCAGCCGTACCGAATGAACTGGCGGTTGGTGGATACGGAGAAGCTGGCGGAAAGGTTTTATACTACAGGCTCTCATGGTCTCCTCATATAGGTACCAGAATTATCGCACCACCTAGGTAGCATAGTATTGGGAGGTTGTATAAAGACATACGCCATCTGTCCAAACCTTTAACCCTACCCATCATGTCTGTTAACAGTTACATATAACATAGTATTGGAGGTTGTAAAGACATACGTCCATCTAGTCCACCTTTATACCCTACCCAGTATCGGTATAACAGTTACATAGTAACATAGTATTGGAGGTTGTATAAAGACATAACGTCCACTAGTCCAACTTTATACCCTACCCTAATGTCTGTATAACAGTTATAGAAAACAATGTATTGGAGGTTTATAAAGACACGTCATCTATTCCAACCTTTATACCCTACCCATAATGTCTGTATAACAGTTACTATAACATAGTATTGGAGGTTGTATAAAGACATACGGTCCATCTAGTCCAACCTTTATACCCTACCCATATGTCTGTATAACAGTTTACATAGTAACATAGTATTGGAGGTTGTATAAAGAACATACGTCCATCTAGTCGCAACCTTTATACCTTACCCATAATGTCTGTATAACGTTACACAGTAACATAGTATTGGAGGTTGTATAAAGACATACGTCCACCCAGTCCACCCTTTATAAACCCTACCCATAATGTCTGTATCAGTTACATAGTAACATTTATTGGAGGTTATAAAGACATACGTCCATCTAGTCCAACCTTTATACCTACCTACCATAATGTCTGTATACAGTTTACTAGTACATAGTATTGGAGGATGTATAAAGACATACGTCCATCTAGTCCAACCTTATACCCTACCCATAATGTCTTTATAACAGTTCATAGTAACATAGTATTGGAGGTTGTAATAAGACATACGTCCATCTAGTCCAACCTTTATACCCCACCCACCATAATGTCTGTATAACAGTTACATAGTAACATAGTATTGGGGTTGTATAAAGACATCCGTCCATCTAGTCCAACCTTTATACCCTACCCATAATGTCTGTATAACAGTTACATTAATATAGTATTGAGGTTGAATAAAGACACGTCCATCTAGTCCAACCTTTAATACCCTACCCATAATTCTGTATAACAGTTACATAGTAACAGTATTGGAGGTTGTATAAAGACAATACGTCCATCTAGTTCAACCCTTTATACCCTACCCATAATGTCTGTATACAGTTACATAGTAACATAGTTTGGAGGTTTGTATAAAACATACGTCCATCTAGTCCACCCTTTATACCCTACCCATAATGTCTGTATAACAGTTTACATAGTACATAGTATTGGAGTTTGTATAAAGACATAACGTCCTCTAGTCCGACCTTTATACCTTACCCATAATGTCTTTAATAACAGTTACAACAGTAACATAGTATTGGAGGTTGTATAAAGACATACGTCCACCCAGTCCAACCTTTATACCCTACCCATAATGTCTGTATAAAGTTTACATATAACATATATTGGAGGTTGTATAAAGACATACCGTCACTCTAGTCCAACCTTTATACCCTACCCATAATGTCTGTAAACAGTTACATAGTAACATAGTATTGGAGGATGTATAAAGACATACGTCCATCTAGTCCACCTTTATACCCTACCCATAATGTCTGTATAACAGTTACATAGTAACATAGTATTGGGAGGTTTATAAAGACATACGTCCATCTAGTCCAACCTTTATACCCCACCCATAATGTCTGCTATAACAGTTACATAGTAAACATAGTTGGGTTTGTACTAAAGCATACGTCCATCTTAGTCCAACCTTTATACCCTAACCCATAATGTCTGTATACAGTTACATAGTAATATAGTATTGGGAGGTTGAATAAGACTACGTCCCGAGTCCAAACCTTTATCCCCTACCCATAATGTCTTGTATAACAGTTAATAGTACATAGTATTGGAGGGTTGTAAAACATCGTCAATCTAGTTCAACTCTTCATACCCTAACCCATAGTCTGTATAACAGTTACATAGTAACATGTATTGAGGTTGTATAAAGACATCGTCCATCTGTCCAACCTTTATACCTACCCATAATGTCGTATAACGTGACATAGTACATAGTATTGGAGGTTGTATAAAAGACATACGTCCATCTAGTCCAAGCCTTTATACCTACCCATAATGTCTGTATAACAGTGGACATGTAACATAACTATTGGAGGTTTGTTAAAGACACACGTCCATCTAGTCCGACCTTTATACCTACCCATAAGGTCTGATAACAGTTACATAGTAACATAGATTGGAGGTTTGTATACAAGAATACATCCACAGTCGACCTTTCTTACCCTACCCATAATTCCTGTATAACAATTACATGTCATAGTATGGAGGTTGTATAAGACATACGTCCATCTAGTCCAACCTTTATACCCTAAAGCCATAATTCTGTATAACAGTTTACATATATAACGTAGTATGGAGTTGTATAAGGAATACGTCCATCTAGTCCAACATTTATACCCTACCCATAAGGTCTGTATAACAAGTTACATAGTAACATAGTATTGGGGTTGTATAAAGACATACTCCATCTAGTCCAACCTTATACCCTACCCATAATTTGTATAAAACAGTTACATAGTACATAGTATTGGAGGTGTATAAAGACATACGTCCATCTATCCAACCTTTATACCCTACCCCATAATGTCTGTATAAACAGTTACATAGTAATATATGGAGGTTGTATAAGACATACGTCCATCTAGTCCAACCTTTATACCCTACCCATATGTCTGTATAAACAGTTACATTACATAGTAACTAGAGTATTGGAGGTTGTATAAAACATACGTCCATCTAGTCCAACCTTATATCCCCCCATAATGTCTGTAAACAGTTACATAGTAACATAGTATTGGAGGTTGTATAAAGACATACGTCCATCTAGTCCAACCTTTATACCCTACCATAATGTCTGTATAACAGTTACATAGTACATAGTATGGGAGGTTGTATAAAGACATACGTCCATCTAGTCCAACCCTTTATCCCTACCCATAATGTCTGTATAACAGTTACATAGTAATATAGTATTGGAGGTTGATAAAGACAATACTCCATCTAGTCCACCTTTATACCTACCCATAATGTCTGTATAACAGTTACATAGTACATATATTGGGTTGTTGTATAAAGACATACGTCCATCTAGTCCGACCTTTATACCCTACCCATAATTTCTGTTAACAGTTACATAGTAACATAGTATTGGAGGTTGTATAAGAAATACGTCCATCTAGTCCACCTTATACTATCCCTTGTCTGAATACTTACATGTAACATAGTATGGAGGTTGTATAAAGACATACTTCCATCTATCCACCTTTAGACCCTACCATAATGTCTGTATAATTACATTACTAGTATTGGAGGTTGTATAAAGACATACGTCCATCTATCCAACCTTTATACCCTACCCATAATGTCTGTATAACAGTTACAATATACAGTATTGGAGGTTGTATAAAGGCATACGTCCATCTAGTCCAACCTTTATACCCTACCCATAATGTCTGTATAACAGTTACATAGAACATAGTATTGGAGGTGTATAAAGACATACTCCCATCTAGTCCAACCTTTATACCCTACCCATAATGTCTGTATAACATTCCATAGTAACATAGTATTGGAGGTTGTATAAAGACATACGTCCATCTAGTCCAACCTTTATACCCTACCCTAATGTCTGTATAACAGTTCATAGTAACATAGTTGGAGGTTGTATAAAGGACATACGTCCTCTAGTCCAACCTTATAACCCTCCCATATGTCTGTATAACAGTTTACATAGTAAAATAGTATTGGAGGTTTGTATAAACCATACGTCCATCTAGTCCGAACCTTTATACCCTACACCCTAATGTCTGTAAACATAAGTAATATGACATAGTATTGGAGGTTGTATAAAAATACGTCCATCTAATCCAACCTTTATACCCTACCCATAATGTCTGTATAACATTACATAGTAACAAGTATTGGAGGTTGTATAAAGACATACGTCCATCTAGTCCAACCTTTATACCCTACCCATAATGTCTGTATAACATTTACATAGTAACATAGTATTGGAGGTTGTATAAAGACATACTCCATCTAGTCCAACTTTATACCCCTACCCATAATGTCTGTATAACAGTTACATAGTAACAAGTATTGGAGGTTGTATAAAGACATCGTCCATCTAGTCCAACCTTTATACCTACCCATAATGTCTGTATAACAGTTACATAGTAAATAGTATTGGCGGTTGTATAAGAGCATACGTCCATCTAGTCCAACCTTTATACCCTACCCATAATGTCTGTATAAACATTACATAGTAACATAGTATTGGGGTTGTATAAAGACAATACTCCATCTAGTCCCAACCTTTATACCTACCCATAATGTCTGTATATACAGTTCATAGTAACATAGTATTAAAGGTTTATAAAGGCATACGTCCATCTGTCCAACCTTTATACCCTACCATATGTCTGTTATAACAGTTTACATAGTAACTAGTATTGGGAGGTTGTATAAAGACTACGTCCATCTAGTCCGAACTTTACCTTACCCATCAGGTCTGTATAACGTTCAATAGTAACATAGTATTGGAGGTTGTATAAAGACATACCGTCCATCTAGTCCACCTTTATACCCTACCCATAATGTCTGTAATACAGTTACATAGTACATAGTATTGGAGGTTGTATAAAACATACTCGCAGCTAGTCCAACTTTATACCCCTACCCATAATGTCCTGTAAACCAGTTTACATAGTAACATAGTATTGGAGGATGTATAAGGACATACGCCATCTAGTCCAACCTTATACCCTACCCATAATTTCTGTATAACAGTTTCATATAACATAGTATTGGGGATATAAGGACATACGTCCATCTAGTCCAACCTTTATACTACCTACCCATAGTCTTAAACAGTTATAGTAACAAGTATTGGAGTTGTATAAAGACATACGTCCTCTAGTCCACCTGAAACCCTACCCTAATGTCTGTATAACCGTTACATGTAACTAGTATTGGAGGTTGTATAAGAATACGTCATCTAGTCCAACCTTTATACCCTACCCATAATGTCTGTAACTTTACATAGTAACATAGTATTGAGGTTGTATAAAGACATACGCATGTCTCCAACCTTTATACCCTACCCATAATGTCGTGTATAACAGTTACATAGTAACTAGTATTGGATGTTTAGAAGACATACGTCATCTTAGTGCAACAACCTTTATACCCTATATAATCCTCATTTATATAGTTCTCTTTTACCAACCAAACACAGTATATGTATTAATGACCAGTAATTCTCAATATTATAGTAGTATCCCTGTACCAACCAGAACTACAGATATGTATTAATACCAGTAATTCTCAATATTAATATAGTATCCCTGTACCCCAGAACTACAGTATATGTATTAATACATGTAATTCTCAATATTATATAGTATCCTGTACCACCAGAATACAGTATATGTATTAATACCAGTAATCTCAATATTATATAGTTCCCCGTACTAACCAGAACTACAGTATATGTATTAATACCAGTAGTTCTCAATATTATATAGAACCGCCACGTACCAACCAGAACTACAGTATATTTATTAATACCAGTACAGTGTTTCTCCTCCAGAATTTTTTTTGTAGCCGGGTGAGGTGGGATGGGACATTTGGTGTGGGGGTAAAGGTGCACTGCATTATGCTCTAATACAGGTCAGGGATGTCTAACTTTCGCCCACTAGAGTTTGTGAAAACTATGACTTCCCAGCATTCAGTGGTTGTAGAATGCAGGGAGTTGTAGTTCGCAACATCTGCAGGGAGTTTAGTTTCGGCAAAATCTGATGGTAACCAAATGTAATATGCAGCACAAGTACATGGCCACACCATTTTGTGGCCTTAGGATCTTGGAAAAGCTCCTTAACATGTGCTAAAATAATCTTCCATTGTAAAAAAGTGGTCTGGACTGGGCAGTTTTGGCGGGAGTTTTTACTGACCTATTGGCACCTATTAACCTACATCTAAATTTTTTCAAATCACAATTGTTTTCTCAAGAAATTATTTCCAGCCGGTGGCATGAAAAAGTAGCCGGTGGGGGCCGCCCGGCTAAAAGACCCTAGGAGAACACTGCAGTAATTCTCAATATTATATGTATACCCTGTACCAACCAGAACTACAGTAATATGTATTAATACCAGTAATTCTCAATATTATATAGTATCCCTGTACCACCAGAACTACAGTAGTATGATTATGCCAGTAATTCTCAATATTATTATATCCCCGTACACTAATATTGAGAATTACTGGTATTAATACATATACTGTAGTTCTGGTTAGTACGGGGATACTATATAATATTGAGAACTACTGGTATTAATACATATACTGTAGTTCTGGTTAGTACGGGGATACTATATAATATTGAGAATTACTGGCATTAATACATATACTGTAGTTCTGGTTGGTACAGGGATACTATATAATATTGAGAATTACTGGTATTAATACATATACTGTAGTTCTGGTTCCAGCGCACTCCATAGACCACAAGTGTACTAATGGCAGTGACGTGTTATGGGTCGTCCCTCTAGACCCAAAGGGTACTAATGGGCAGTGACGTGTTATGGGCCGTCCTCTTAGACCCAAAGTGTATAATGGCCGTGACGTGTTTATGGGTCAGTCCTCTAGACCCAAAGTGTACTGAATGGCAGTGACGTATCATGGGTCTGTCCCTCTAGACCCAAAGTGTACTAATGGCAGTGACTGGTTATGGGTCAGTCCCTCCCAGGCCCATAAGTGTACGTAATGGCAGTGAAGTGTTTATGGGTCAGTCCTCCTGACCCAAAGTGTACTAATGGCAGTGACATGTTTATGGGGTCAGTCCCTCCCAGGCCAATAGGTACTAATGGCAGTGAAGTGTTGATGGGTCAGTCCCCCTAGACCAAAGTGTACTAATGGCAGTGACGTTGTTAGGGTCAGTCCCTCCTAGACAAAAGTGTATAATGGCAGTGACGTGGTTATGGGTCAGTCCCTCCTAGACCCAAAGTGTACTAATGGCCAGTGACGTGTTATGGGTCAGTCCCTCCTAGACCCAAAGTGTACTAATGGCAGTGACGTGTTAGGGTCAGTCCCTCTGACCAAAGTGTACTAATGGCCAGTGACGTTGTTTATGGGTAGTCCCCTACTGAACCAAAGGTACTAATGGCATGATGACCTGTTTATGGGTCAGTCCCTCCCAGGCCCATAGTGTACTAATGGCAGTGACGTGTATATGGGTCAAGTCCCTCCTAGACCCAAGTGTACTAATGGCAAGTGACGTGTTTTGGGTCAGTCCCTCATAGACCCAAAGTGTACTAATGGCAGAGTGACGTGTTATGGGTCAGTCCCTCCTAGACCCAAAGTGTACAATGGCAGTGACGTGTTTATGGGTCAGTCCCTCCTAGACCCAAAGTGTCCTAATGGCAGTGACGTGTTTGTGGTCAGTCCCTCTAGACCCAAGTGTACTAATGGCAGTGACGGTTTAGGGCAGTCCTCTAGACCCCAAGGTACTAAATGGCAGAGGACGTGTTTAGGGTCAGTCCCTCAGCCGCAGCGACATATTTAAGGTGTTGAAGGCATTGGTCGGCCTCATAGAGGGCCAATTAGCTTGTGCAATTTGGTACCTGTGCACCATGATACAATGGTCCGGTTTGCTCTTAGCCAGTCTAGAAAGATCTTGACAGTAGCGAGCGAGTCCTTCATTGGTTATGGTCTCCAGCCTCTCTGCAGGCTTCTTTCATTGTGAGAGGAGGACTGGTTGCTTAACAGATCTCCTCTGAATTCTGCCTTCATCGCATCTCCAGATAAAAGGCAAACAGCATTAAGGTATTATGAGGAGGGGAAGGTCCTAGAGCAGAATCAAAGGACTTTAGACAAATCATGGGTTGATACCTGTTCCGCTGACATGGGCTTCTCTGCATTCCAAATTCATCAGTTTAATCTGCTCATCATTGCGGGGGTGGGCAATTCACTGCAGGTTTACCAAAACATTTGTGAAGTGGTGGGGGCCAGACGAAAACATCGCTTGGTCTGAAAAACACTGAGTGGACAGTAGCCTGAAGGTACTGGCAATGCTGCATCACCGGTGTTGCTGTTCCATCCACGGGAGATCTTGATTTCAGGCTTGGTGGTCACAACTATTTTTAACTCTTGCTCCTCTATGGGCTCTGGAGGTGATTTTCAGTTTTTTAATCCCCTCCCCCTTCAGAATCCCTACTCCATGTCTCCAGGTCTGATCGGGCTTTGGCGTTCATGTCCGAGTCGGTCTCCATGTCAAAAGCTGCCTTCTTCTCGCTTTTTCTGACCCGCTGTCCGAGTTCTCGCTACCAGGATGGAATCGGAATCGAACCCTTCACTCAGGTCACTCTCATCCAGTTCTGTACGTGACGGCGCCTTCGGAGACGGGAAAGACGTGAGTATTTGTTGCTCTTTTTGCGATTGGTTCTTTGCCTTAGATTGCTTTCTGCCTGATTCGCGGCCATGACAGGCTCTGGTTCGTGTCTTCCAATCACATCTGCAGGTCTTTTGATTCGTGATCATCTGTAATGGAAACCCCGTCAGTAGTGAATTAACTTATATATCGTGTGTCTTAAACACCAACCCGGACCTAAGGTGAACTTGTTCATTTTTCTCTGACGGACCAATATGGGATTAGTAACAAGTGAGCACATTGCACCAGCCAGTAAATGTTGGCTTGTTTCAGGTCTACCGCAGTTAGATAACATCGATGGTTACGCAAATTTGTAAAGAAAAAATGAACCAAATTCCCTTTAATACACCAGATTTGGCACTTGTAAATAACACAAACTATAGGAAATAATCAGGGTTATTCAAATAAACGTTCTTTTCGTTTAAAATGGTGATAATTTACCCAACCAATCAGATGTTAGCTTGCAATGTTAATAAGATCTGATTGGCTGGGGGCAAAATTAGCACCATTTTAGACGATAAGAATTTTTATTGAATCTCCCTGTATATCTTTACATTTGCATACATTAAGTCCACCACTTAAGCCTTGTGCTTTGATTATAACCAGGTAATTGCTTGGTGACTTTAAATAATCTAATATGTTACACCGATGATTCTCTTCTGGCATGTCCCAAGCTCTGTGAGCTCTGCACAGCTTTCAGAGGAGGAATGGGAAGGCCAGAAACCAGAGGTTAAAAAGTTAATTCACACATGAGATATTAAAGACTTGGGGTTGGAGGGGTGGACTTGCCTTTAAAGAAACTCCTAATAGGCAATTCCAATCTATAATGACAGAAATAAGGTGGAGGAATAGACAAATAGAGACAACTTACCCGGATTGTCATTTTTGAAGGCCGGCATGGACTCCCTCCAGCTCAGCCTGCAGTGTATATTCACATGGTTACCAAGTGGGAGAAAAGGGCAGGCGTGTGAAAGCAATTAGAAGCGCTTGATGTTTGGAATCTGAAAATTAAAATCACAGTATCACTTTAATAAAGGGAAAATCTCTAATGGATGTTTTCATCAATGAATTTGCAATTAGGACTAGTTCTATACTATGTCATTCGGGATGGAAAAACCTCTACTTCGTGTCACTCTCCCGCCCTCCTCTGCAAACCAGCCAATAGAAGAGTAGACTACAAAACCCATTCCTTAGAATAGAGCCAGCTTGCTGGCACCAGAAACCTTTATTTTATAGCATTGGCAAATACAGTTAAATAATGCAGTAAGTTTAAGCAATTCAACATGTAAGGGACCACAAAAACCATTACTTGCGAATGAAATGACTTCGCGCCCTCCTGAAATCTTCTATGTTGGAATTGGAAAGACATGGAAATCTTTCAGTAGAGTGGACAGTCTAGTCAGATCCCTCCCACGCCATTGGGTGTAACGGACACAGAGCATGCCTAAACCAGCAAATCGGGACACAGAGCATGCTTAAACCAGCCAAATCAGGGCAGGGAGCAGACTAAACAGCAATTAAGGCCAAGAGTATGCCGAAACCAGCGAATCAGGGACAAGAGCATTGCTCTAAACCAGCAAACAGCTAACAGGATGTCTAAACCGCAATAATAGTACAGAGCATGTCTAAACCAGCACAATCAGGGAACAGAGCATTCCTAAACCAGAGGTTGGACAGAAACCCTGATGATTTGTTACAGACTGCTATTCCCAATGTACACATTGTGCTTTTGGACCCATATAATGACTGCAGATTTCTACCCGATGCGACCAAACTATTGACCCATTTGTACCAAGCTTAAGACACATTTCTCAGTAATTGGCGAGAGATAAGATTGCCTTTTTATAATTTCTTGTGCAGTTTCACCGCAGATGACAATATGGCAAGTATCCAGGTATGTAGCAAGGAAAAAAAAAAAATAACCACAAAATGGTCATAATTTAGAAAGGCACATTAGGCTGAAACATGTTAATAATTGCACTGCGTTGCACCATTTGAGAAAATTAACACCCGGGACAGAATTCTACCAGGAATTAGCAAAGCGCTCACATTGTATTACTGCTGGGTATAGGTTTCTATGAAGAAATCCCTTATTTATCAATACAAGACTTTAACTAGGGGTCTGTGGCAATGAGTAAACCATGGGGAAGGATATCAGTGGTTTAGTTATTTGTTTCAATTTTATAGCAAACAAGGGTCCAATGACCTTTTTCTATATAGGATCCCCATGGTTCAATATTCGCTTATTTTAATTTGCAGCCGGAATATAACTGCGATCTTATTAATATTTTAAACAGCGGTGTTAGTTTACATCCGCAATTAAAAGATCACCGGCATTCATCAATATGGCAGTGTTGGGTAATGACCAATATCGATCAGCTTCAGGCATGTAAATATTACCCAGACTAACATATAAAAACCATACATTGCTGTTCTTGTCAGCATTACCCAAGACGTTTCCAAACGGTGTTACCTGCCGCTTTAGCGGTGAACGCCCATCAGACAGATCACCACCATCCTGAAGACAAGCAAGTCGGGCAAGAAGGAATAACTGCCGTCGTTACTCCTCCTCATCCTCGCTGGCAGAGCTCAGGTTAATGGATGGTGGTAAGTAAAACATGCAGAGGTTGAAATCTTCCAGGACGGACGGCAGAGTGAGTCAGTTCAGCATTCTACCGAGCGCAAACAATGGACAATAGAGAGACTGACGGCATCATACAAAGTTTGGCACAATGGTAAAAGATTTTCCATTAATAACGATTATGAGAAGTGTTTGGAGATTATTACTCAAAGGTGCAAAAATAGTTTTTATTTCCTATAGTGATACATTCATACACACGTGCGATCGCAGCTGCCGCTTCGGCTGTTTCAGTCCGATAATATGGGCACTTTATCGGCCAAAACGGTTGCTCGTTCAGGGACTGTTGCCAAATCCGCAGAGCGGATCTCCGAACGAGCGTCTATATCAGCCGATAAAGCGCGTATGTTGGATGATTACCGGCCTTGTACACATTGTGCGTCACAGTTTGGCACCTGCGATCTCAAGTTTGGATGAACCTTATTCTCAAACAACAGGACACAAACTACAACCTGCCACACCCAATCAGGACATCCCCTCCCTGGAAACATTCCACAAACTGACAAGCACCTGTTTAGTTGGCGTTTTTGCCCTCTGTAACACAGTCCGTATTGATCGGAGAGACATGTCAATACGCTTTGAGTCCTTAGGAGGAAAAGCGCTTTACAAACGTTATTGATCGTTGTACAAAGAAGAAACACTTAACAACAGGGACGATACTACAAACAGGAAAACACTTCACACTTTATTTACTATGCAACACTGACTTCTAGCGCTGAACCATCAGTACACTGCAGCCTGTTCTGAATGCACCTTAGACATCAAACAGGACTAAAGCACATTCCGATGAAGGGCCAGTCCCATTGGTAAAGTGAGTACAGCCGACAAACGTTCCGTGCCAGGAAACGGTCATTCAGACAACAAATTCTCTCGTTTGTGTGTGGCTCTCTATAGTAAGGTATAGGAAGTCACACACCAGGGGGCTGTTTGTTGGGGTTCAAACATCGTATGTGTACAAGGTTTCAGACAACATTCAGTGCTGTATATGCCAACAAATTACAATACGAATATAATTTACAATGAATGGGACAAGAATGTAAGACAAGAACACTGGGGTTCCCTTTAATCTTCACATCAGAAAGGAACAAACTAAGGTAATGTGAACCCTCACCAGCACTCACTACTCTTGGGCTGCATCAGGCTCTGCAGGAACATGAAACTCACCAATAATCTCTTATATCTTTACACCTGGAAGGGAGAGGAGGATGGTCAGGTGTCAGGGACCCTCAATCTCATTGTCAGAAAACAACGCACTGGTCTTACCTCTTTTTACTGGGCGATAACTTCCTCGTCTCGCACTTCTTCACTGGTGATACATTTAGCAGCTTTTCATACAGTCTCTCAGGTTCCATAGGCTCCTTCAAACGACACTGATTGGATACTAGTGAGAGATAGAAAAGAAATAGAGAGCTGCAGTATAGAAATCCAAAAACAATGGTTACAATAGGGAATTGAAAGGTAAGGGACTATGAGGGACGAGCAGTGACTAACACAGGCTTTGATTTGTTATTAATATCAGACATTTAACCATGGTATATGAGCAGCATGGCGTGCTTTGCGCCCCTACAGATAGAAATAAAGAATAATAGAAGGGGGATACGACATTATATGTTAAATACCCAGCCCTTGAGTTTCTAGGCAATGGTCCCAGAATAATTTTATTCATATGATCCCCAACACCTGTGCACAACAGTAGGTCATTCCTTACCATCGCAGGTAGCAGTAGGTGGCCTCCCACATGGTAGTACTTGTCCCAGCCAACGTGCCCAGCTGATAAAGGGCATACCTGTCCCAGAGAAGCAATGATATTGTAAACCAAGCAGGGTAGCTATTCCCTAAAACAAAGCCCCATTGCAGAACAACAAACAAAGCAATGTATACGGTAATCATAAACCTTTACTTAAAGTGGCAGGTAATACTGGCATTATACAATATCGTAGTTCTGGTTGGTAAAGGGATACTATATAATATTAAGAATTACTGGTATAAACATATAATGTAGTTCTGGTTGGTACAGGGATACTATATAATATAGAGAATTAATGGTATTAATACATATCTGTAGTTCTGGTTGGTACAGGGATACTATATATATTAGAATAATGGTATTATACATATACTGTAGTTCTGGTTGGTACAGGGATACTATAAATTTTGAGAAATACTGATATTAATACATATACTGTAGTTCTGGTTAGTACGAGGGATACTATATAATATTGAAAATTACTGGTATTAATACATATATTGTGTTCGGTCGTACAGGGATACTATATAATAATGAGAATTACTGGTATTAATACATATACTGTAGTTCTGGTTGGTACAGGGATACTATATAATATTGAGAATTACTGGTATTAATACATATATGTAGTTCTGGTTGGTACAGGGATACTATATAAATTTGAGAATTAATGATATTAATACATATACTGTAGTTCTGGTAGTACGGGCGATACTATATATATGAGAATACTGGTATAATAATATTATGTAGTTCTGGTGTGGACAGGGGGATACTATATAATATTGAGAATTACTGGTATTAATACATATACTGTAGTTCTGGTTGGTACAGGGATACCATATAATATTGAGAATTACTGGTATTAATACATATACTGTAAGTTCTGCTGGTACGGGTGGGACGGGATACTATATATATAATATGATGCAATATAGGCATTATCATATACTGTAGTTCTGGGTTGTACAGGGATATATATAATATGAGATTACTGGTATTAATACATATACTGTAGTTCTGGTTAGTACCGGGATACTATATAATATTGAGAACTACTGGTATAATACATAACTGTAGTTCTGGTTAGTACGGGGATACTATATAAATTAGAGACTACTGGATAATACATATACTTGTAGTTCTGGTTGGTACAGGGATTGAATACTAATAATAAACCAGAACTACAGTATATGTATTAATACCAGTAATTCTCAATATTATATAGTATCCCTGTACCAACCAGAACTACAGTATATGTATTAATGCCAGTAATTCTCAATATTATATAGTATCCCCGTACCAAGCAGAACTACAGTATATGTATTAATACCAGTAATTCTCAATATTATATGGTATCCCTGTACCAACCAGAACTACAGTATATGTATTAATACCAGTAATTCTCAATATTATATAGTATCCCTGTACCAACCAGAACTACAATATATGTATTAATACCAGTAATTCTCAATATTATATAGTATCCCCGTACTAACCAGAACTACAGTATATGTATTAATATCAGTAATTCTCAAAATTATATAGTATCCCTGTACCAACCAGAACTACAGTATATGTATTAATACCAGTAATTCTCAATATTATATAGTATCCCTGTACCAACCAGAACTACAGTATATGTATTAATACCAGTAATTCTCATTATTATATAGTATCCCTGTACCGACCAGAACTACAATATATGTATTAATACCAGTAATTTTCAATATTATATAGTATCCCCGTACTAACCAGAACTACAGTATATGTATTAATATCAGTAATTCTCAAAATTATATAGTATCCCTGTACCAACCAGAACTACAGTATATGTAATAATACCAGTAATTCTTAATATTATATAGTATCCCTGTACCAACCAGAACTACAGTATATGTATTAAACACAGAACTACAGTTCATGCTATTAAATACCCAGTAATCATCAGTATTATATAGTATCCCCTGTACCAACCAGAACTACAGTATAGTATTAATACCAGAATTCTCAATATTATATAGTATCCCTGTACCACACCAAACTACAGTATATGTATTAATACAACAGTAATTCTCAATATTATCATAGTTAACCCCCTTACTAACCAGAACTACAGTATATGTATTATACCAGTAGTTCTCAATATTATATACGTAAGCCAAACCCCAAACCCCACGTACCAACCAGAACTACAGTATATATTATATAATAAGCCAGTACAGTCGTTCTCCTCCAGAATTTTTTTTGTAGCCGGGTGAGGTGGGATGGGGACATTTGGTGGTGGGGGGGTAAGGTTGCACTGCTATTATGCTCATAATACAGGTCAGGGATGTCTAACTTTCGTCCCACATATGTTTGAAAACTATGACTTCCCACATGTTCAGTGGTTGTAGAATGCAGGGAGTTGTAGTTCGGCAACATCTGCAGGGAGTTTGTAGTTCGGCCAAAATCTGATGGTAACCCAAATGTAATATGGCAGCACCCAGTACATGCCCACCATTTTGTGGCCTTAGGATCTTGGAAACTACTAACATGTGCTAAAAATAATCTTCCATGTAAAAAAGTGGTCTGGATGGGCAGTTTTGGCGGGAGTTTTTACTGACCTATTGGCACCTATTAACCTACATCTAAATTTTTTCAAATCACAATTTTTTCTCAAGAAATTATTTCCAGCCGGGTGGCATGAAAAAGTAGCCGGGTGGCCGCCCGGCTAAAAGACCCTAGGGAGAACCACTGCAGTATTCTCAATATTATAGTAAACCCGTACCAACCAGAACTACAGTATTGTATTAATACCAGTATTCTCAATTATTAGTATATCCCTGTACCAACCAGAACTACAGTATATGTATTACTGCCGTAATTCTCAATATTATATAGTATCCCCGTACTAACCAGAACTACAGTATATGTATTAATAACCGTAGTTCTCATATTATATAGTATCCCGCGTACTAACCAGAACTACAGTATATGTTATTAATACCAGTAATCTCATATTATATAGTATCCCCTGTACAACCCAGAACTACAGTATATGTATAATGCCAGTAATTCTCAAATATATATAGTATCCCGTACCCGTACCAGCAGAACTACAGTATATGTATTAATACCAGTAATTCTCAATATTATATGGTATCCCTGTACCAACCAGAACTACAGTATATGTATTAATACCAGTATTTCTCAATATTATATAGTATCCCCCTGTCACACCAGAACTACATAATATTATTAATACCAGTATTCTCAATTATATAGTATCCCCGTACTAACCAGAAACTACAGTATATGTATTAATATCATTAATTCTCAAATTATATAAGTATCCCTGTACCAACCAGAACTACGATAATATGTATTAATACCAGTAATTCTCAATATTATATAGTATCCCTGTACCAACCAGAACTACAGTATATGTATTAATACCAGTAATTCTCATTATTATATAGTATCCCTGTACCCGACCGAACGTACAATATATGTATTAATACCAGTAATTTTCAATATTATATAGTATCCCCGTACTAACCAGAACTACAGTATATGTATTAATATCAGTATTTCTCAAAATTTATAGTATCCCTGTACCAACCAGAAAACTACAGTTATGTAATAATACCAGTAATGTTAATTCAAGCTGCAAATATTATATAGGTATCCCTGTCAACCAGAACTACAGTATATGTGATTCAATCCTAATTCTCATATGATTATGTATACGAATATCCCTGTGACCAACCAGACAACAGTATATGTATTATACCAGTAATTCTTAATATTATATAGTATCCCTGTACCAACCAGAACTCATAATATGTATTAAATGTCCAGTAATTACCTAGGCCACTTAAAAGCTAAGGTTTATGATTACCGTATACATTGCTTTGTTTGTTGTTCTGCAATGGGGGCTTTGTTAGGGGAATAGCTACCTGCTTGGTTTACAATATCATTGCTTCTCTGGACAGGTAGTGCCCTTTAATCAGCTGGGCACGTTGGCTGGAGCAAGTACTACCATTGAGGCCACCTACTGCTACCTGCGATGGTAAGAGAATGACCTACTCTGTTGTGCACAGGTGTTGGGGATCATATGAATAAAATTATTCTGGACCATTGCCTAGAAACTCAAGGGCTGGGTATTTAACATATAATGTCGTATCCCCCTTCTATTATTCTTTATTTCTATCTGTAGGGGGCAGCAAAGCACGCCATGCGCTCATATACCATGGTTAAAATGTCTGATATAATACAAATCAAAGCCTGTGTTAGTCACTCTGTTCCCCTCATAGTCCCTTACCTTTAATTCCCTATTGTAACCATTGGTTTGGATTTCTATACTGCAGCTCTCTATTTCTTTTCTATCTCTCACTAGTATCCAACAGAAGTGTCGTTTGAAGGAGCCTATGGAACCTGAAGAGACTGTATGAAAAGCTGCTAAATGTATCACCCAGTGAAGAAGTGCGAGACGAGGAAGTTATCGCCCAGTAAAAAGAGGTAAGACCAGTGCGTTGTTTTCTGACCAATGAGATTGAGGGTCCCTGACACCTGACCATCCTCCTCTCCCTTCAGGTGTAAAGATATAAGAGATTATTGGTGAGTTCATGTTCCTGCAGAGCCTGATGCAGCCCAAGAGTAGGTGAGTGCTGGTGAGGTTCACATTACCTTAGTTGTTTCCTTTCTGATGTGAAGATTAAAGGGAACCCCAGTGTTCTGTGTCTTACATTCTTGTCCCATTCATTGTAAATTATTTCGTATTGTAATTTGTTGGCAATATACAGCACTGAATGTTGTCTGAAACCTTGTACACATCTACGATGTTTGAACCCCAACAAACAGCCCCCTGGTGTGTGACTTCCTATACCTTACTATAGAGAGCCACCACCAAACGAGAGAATTTGTTTGTCTGAATGACCGTTTCCTGGCAGGAACGTTTGTCGGCTGTTACTCACTTTACCAATGGGACTGGCCCTTCATCGGGAATGTGCTTTAGTCCTGTTGGATGTCTAAGGTGCATTCAGGACAGGCTCAGTGTACTGATTGGTTCAGCGCTAGAAGTAGTGTTGCATAGTAAATAAAGTGTGAAGTGTTTTCCTGTTTGTATATCGTCCTGTTGTTAAGTGTTTCTTCTCTTTGTACAATACGATACAATAACGTTTGTAAAGCGCTTTTCTCCTAGGAACTCAAAGCGTATTGACTGTCCTCCGATCAATACGGACTGTGTTACAGAGGGCAAAAACGCCAGACAAACAGGTGCTTGTCATTTTGGAATGTTTCCAGGGATGGGGATGTCCTGATTGGGTGTTGGCAGGTTGTAGTTTGTTGTCCTGTTGTTTGAGAATAAGGTTCATCCAAACTTTGAGATCGCAGGTGCCAAACTGTGACGCACAATGTGTACGAACGGCCGGTAATCATCCAACATACGGGCGCTTTATCGGCTGATATAGACGCTCGTTCGGAGATCCGCTCTGCGGATTTGGCAACAGTCCCTGAACGAGCAACCGTTTTGGCCGATAAAGTGCCCATATTATCGGACTGAAACAGCCGAAGGGCAGCTGCGATCGCACGTGTGTATGAATGTATCACTATAGGAAAAAAAACTATTTTTGCACCTTTGAGTAATAATCTCCAAACACTTCTCATATCGTTATTAATGGAAAATGACTTTTACCATTGTGCCAAACTTTGTATGATGCCGTCAGTCTCTATTGTCCATTGTTTGCGCTCGGTAGAATGCTGACTGACTTCACTACTCTGCCAGTCCGTCCTGGAAGATTTAACCTCTGCATGTTTTACTTACCACAAATCCATTAACCTGAGCTCTGCCAGCGAGGAGAGGAGGAGTACGCGGCAGTTATTCCTTCTTGCCCGACTTGCTTGTCTTCAGGTGGTGGTGATCTGTCTGATGGGCGTTCACACCTAAAGCGGCAGGTAACACCGTGTGAAACGTCTTGGGTAATGCTGACAAGACCACAGCAATGTATGGTTTTTATATGTAGTCTGGGTAATATTTACATGCCTGAAGCTGATCGATATTGGTCATTACCCAACACTGCCATATGATGAATGCCGGTGATCTTTTAAGTTGCGGATGTAAACTAACACCGCTGGTTAAATATTATAAGATCGCAGTTTATATTCCGGCTGCAAATTAAAAAAGCGAATATTGAACCATGGGGATCCTATATAGAAAAGGTCATTGACCCTTGTTTGCTATAAAATTGAAACAAATAACTAAACCACTGATATCCTCCCCATGGTTTACTCATTGCCACAGAGACCCTAGTTAAAGTCTTGTATTGATAAAAATAGGGATTTCTTCATAGAAACCTATACCCAGCATATACATGTGAGCGCTTTGCTAATTCCTGGTAGAATTCTCTGTCCCGGGTGTTAATTTTCTCAAATGGTGCAACGCAGTGCAATTTTAACATGTTTCAGCCTAATGTTGCCTTTCTAAATTATGACCATTTTGTGGTTATTTTTTTTTCCTTGCTACATACCTGGATACTTGCCATATTGTCATCTGCGGTGAAACTGCACAAGAAATTATAAAAAGGCAATCTTATCTCTCCAAGTTACTGAGAAATGTGTCTGTAAGGCTTGGTACAAATGGGTCAATAGTTTGGTCGCATCGGGTAGAAATCTGCAGTCATTATATGGGTCCAAAGCACAATGTGTACGTTGGGAATAGCAGTCTGTAAACAAATCATCAGGGTTCTGTCCAACCTCTGGTTTAGGAAGTGCTCTGTTCCCTGATTGCATATTATATAGTATCCCTGTACCAACCAGAACTACAGTATATGTATTAATACCAGTAATTCTTAATATTATATAGTATCCCTGTACCAACCAGAACTACAGTATATGTATTAATGCCAGTATTACCTAGGCCACTTTAAAGCTAAAGGTTTATGATTACCGTATACATTGCTTTGTTTGTTGTTCTGCAATGGGGGCTTTGTTAGGGGAATAGCTACCTGCTTGGTTACAATATCATTGCTTCTCTGGGACAGGTATGCCCTTTAATCAGCTGGGCACGTTGGCTGGGAGCAAGTACTACCATGTGGAGGCCACCTACTGCTACCTGCGATGGTAAGAGAATGACCTACTGTTGTGCACAGGTGTTGGGGATCATATGAATAAAATTATTCTGGGACCATTGCCTAGAAACTCAAGGGCTGGGTATTTAACATATAATGTCGTATCCCCCTTCTATTATTCTTTATTTCTATCTGTAGGGGGCAGCAAAGCACGCCATGCTGCTCATATACCATGGTTAAAATGTCTGATATTAATAACAAATCAAAGCCTGTGTTAGTCACTCTGTCCCCTCATAGTCCCTTACCTTTAATTCCCTATTGTAACCATTGGTTTGGATTTCTATACTGCAGCTCTCTATTTCTTTTCTATCTCTCACTAGTATCCAATCAGAAGTGTCGTTTGAAGGAGCCTATGGGAACCTGAAGAGACTGTATGAGAAAGCTGCTAAAATGTATCACCAGATGAAGAAGTGCGAGACGAGGAAGTTATCGCCCAGTAAAAAGAGGTAAGACCAGTGCGTTGTTTCTGACCAATGAGATTGAGGGTCCCTGACACCTGACCATCCTCCTCTCCCTTCCAGGTGTAAAGATATAAAGAGATTATTGGTGAGTTTCATGTTCCTGCAGAGCCTGATGCAGCCCAAGAGTAGGTGAGTGCTGGTGAGGTTCACATTTACCTTAGTTGTTCCTTTCTGATGTGAAGATTAAAGGGAACCCCAGTGTTCTGTGTCTTACATTCTTGTCCCATTCATTGTAAAATTATATTCGTATTGTAATTTGTTGGCAATATACAGCACTGAAATGTTGTCTGAAACCTTGTACACATCTACGATGTTGAACCCAACAAACAGCCCCCTGGTGTGTGACTTCCTATACCTTACTATAGAGAGCCAACCACAAACGAGAGAATTTGTTTGTCTGAAATGACCGTTCCTGGCACGGAACGTTTGTCGGCTGTACTCACTTTACCAATGGGACTGGCCCTTCATCGGGAATGTGCTTTAGTCCTGTTTTGATGTCTAAGGTGCATTCAGGAACAGGCTGCAGTGTACTGATTGGTTCAGCGCTAGAAGTCAGTGTTGCATAGTAAATAAAGTGTGAAGTGTTTCCTGTTTGTAGTATCGTCACTGTTGTTAAGTGTTTCTTCTTTGTACAATACGATACAATAACGTTTGTAAAGCGCTTTTCTCCTAAAGGACTCAAAGCGTATTGACATGTCTCCGATCAATACGGACTGTGTTACAGAGGGCAAAAACGCCAGACTAAACAGGTGGCTTGTCAGTTTGGAATGTTTCCAGGGATGGGGATGTCCTGATTGGGTGTGGCAGGTTGTAGTGTTGTCTGTTGTTTGAGAATAAAGGTTCATCCAAACTTGAGATCGCAGGTGCCAAACTGTGACGCACAATGTGTACGAACGGCCGGTAATCATCCAACATACGGGCGCTTTATCGGCTGATATAGACGCTCGTTCGGAGATCCGCTCTGCGGATTTGGCAACAGTCCCTGAACGAGCAACCGTTTTGGCCGATAAAGTGCCCATATTATCGGACTGAAACAGCCGAAGCGGCAGCTGCGATCGCACGTGTGTATGAATGTATCACTATAGGAAATAAAAACTATTTTTGCACCTTTGAGTAAATAATCTCCAAACACTTCTCATAATCGTTATTAATGGAAAATGACATTTTACCATTGTGCCAAACTTTGTATGATGCCGTCAGTCTCTATTGTCCATTGTTTGCAGCTCGGTAGATGCTGAACTGACGTCACTCTGCCAGTCCGTCCTGGAAGATTTCAACCTCTGCATGTTTTACTTACCAACATCCATTAACCTGAGCTCTGCCAGCGAGGATGAGGAGGAGTACGACGGCAGTTATTCCTTCTTGCCCGACTTGCTTGTCTTCAGGATGGTGGTGATCTGTCTGATGGGCGTTCACAGCCTAAAGCGGGCAGGTAACACCGTGTGGAAACGTCTTGGGTAATGCTGACAAGAACACAGCAATGTATGGTTTTTATATTGTAGTCTGGGTAATATTTACATGCCTGAAGCTGATCGATATTGGTCATTACCCAACACTGCCATATTGATGAATGCCGGTGATCTTTTAAGTTGCGGATGTAAACTAACACCGCTGGTGTAAAATATTAATAAAGATCGCAGTTATATTCCGGCTGCAAATTAAAATAGCGAATATTGAACCATGGGGATCCTATATAGAAAAAGGTCATTGGACCCTTGTTTGCTATAAAATTGAAAACAAATAACTAAACCACTGAATATCCTTCCCCATGGTTTACTCATTGCCACAGACCCCTAGTTAAAGTCTTGTATTGATAAAAATAAGGGATTTCTTTCATAGAAACCTATACCCAGCAGTATACAATGTGAGCGCTTTGCTAATTCCTGGTAGAATTCTGTCCCGGGTGTTAATTTTCTCAAATGGTGCAACGCAAGTGCAATTATTAACATGTTTCAGCCTAATGTTGCCTTTCTAAATTATGACCATTTTGTGGTTATTTTTTTTTCCTTGCTACATACCTGGATACTTGCCATATTGTCATCTGCGGTGAAACTGCACAAGAAATTATAAAAAGGCAATCTTATCTCGCCAAGTTACTGAGAAATGTGTCTGTAAGGCTTGGTACAAATGGGTCAATAGTTTGGTCGCATCGGGTAGAAATCTGCAGTCATTATATGGGTCCAAAAGCACAATGTGTACAGTTGGGAATAGCAGTCTGTAAACAAATCATCAGGGTTCTGTCCAACCTCTGGTTTAGGAATGCTCTGTTCCCTGATTTGCTGGTTTAGACATGCTCTGTACTATTATTGCTGGTTTAGACATGCTCTGTTAGCTGATTTGCTGGTTTAGACATGCTCTTGTCCCTGATTCGCTGGTTTCGGCATACTCTTTGCCTTAATTGCTGGTTTAGTCATGCTCCCTGCCCTGATTTGCTGGTTTAAGCATGCTCTGTGCCCTGATTTGCTGGTTTAGGCATGCTCTGTGTCCGTTACCCAATGCGTGGGAGGGATCTGGACTAGACTGTCCACTCTACTGAAAGATTTCCATGTCTTTCCAATTCCAAACTATAGAAGATTTCAGGAAGGGCGAGAAGTCATTCATTCGCACAGTAATGGTTTTGTGTCCCTTACATGTTGAATTGCTTAAACTTACTGCATTATTTAACTGTATTTGCCAATGCTATAAAATAAGAGGTTTCTGGTGCCAGCAAGCTGGCTCTAATTCTAAAGGAGAATGGGTTATTGTAGTCTAAGCTCTTCTATTGGCTGGTTTGCAGAGGAGGGCGGGAGAGTGACACAGAAGTAAGAGTGTTCCATCCCGAATGACATAGTATAGAACTAGATCCTAATTGCAAATTCATTGTATGAACATCCATTAGAGATTTCCCTTTATTAAAGTGATACTGTGATTTTAATTTTCAGATTCCAAACAGTACAGCGCTTCTATTGCTTTCACGCTTGCCCTTTTCTCCCACTTGGTAAACCATGTGAATATACGACTGCAGGCTGAGCTGGAGGAGAGTCCAGTGCCGGCCTTCAAAAATGACAATCCGGGTAAGTTGTCTCTATTTGTCTATTCCCACCTTATTTCTGTCATTATAGATTGGAATTGCCTATTAGGAGTTTCTTTAAAGGGCAAGTCCACCCCTCCAAACCCCAAGTCTTTAATACTCTCATGTGTAGATTAACAGTTTTTACCTCTGGTTATCGTGGCCTTCCATCTCCTCCTCTGAAAGCTGTGCAGAGCTCACAGAGCTTTGGACATGCCCAGAAGAGGAATCATCGGTGTAACATATTAGATTATTTAAAGTCACCAAGCAATTTACATGGTTATATCAAAGCACAAGGCTTAAGTGTGGACTTAATGTAATGCAAAATGTAAAGATATACAGGGAGATTCAATAAAAATTCTTATCGTCTAAAATGGTGCTAATTTTGCCCCAGCCAATCAGATCTTATTTAACATTGCAAAGCTAACATCTGATTGGTTGGGGTAAAATTATCACCATTTTAAACGAAAAGAACTTTTATTTGAATAACCCTGATTATTTCCTATAGTTTGTGTTATTTACAAGTGCCAAATCTGGTGTATTAAAGGGAATTTGGTTTCATTTTTCTTTACAAATTTGCAGTAACCAATCGGATGTTATCTAACTGCGGTAGACCTGAAACAAGCCAACATTTAACTGGCTGGTGCAAATGTGCTCACTTGTTACATAATCCCATATGTGTCAGTCAGAGAAAAATGAACAAGTTCACCTTAGGTCCGGGTTGGTGTTAAGACACACGAGTATAAAGTTAATTCACTACTGACGGGGTTTCCATTACAGATGATCACGAATCAAAAGAACCTGCAGATGTGATTGGAAAGGACACAGAACCAGAGCCTGTCATGGCCGCGAATCAGGAGAGAAAGCAATCTAAGGCAAAGACCAATCGCAAAAAGAGCAACAAATACTCACGTCTTTCCCGTCTCCGAAGGCGCCGTCACGTACAGAAGCTGGATGAGAGTGACCTGAGTGAAGGGTTCGATTCCGATTCCAGTCCGGGTAGCGAGAACTCGGACAGCGGGTCAGAAAAAAGCGAGGAAGAAGCAGCTTTTGACATGGAGACCGACTCGGACATGAACAGCCAAGAGTCCCGATCAGACCTGGAGGACATGGGAGAGGATTCTGAAGGGGGCAGGGGATTAAAAGAACTGAAAATCACCTCCAAGAGCCCAATAGAGGAGCAAGAGTTAAAAATAGTTGTGACCACCAAGCCTGAAAGTCAAGATCTCCCAGTGGATGGAACAGGCACCGGTGAATGCAGCATTGCCAGTAACCTTCAGGCTATGTCCACTCAGATGTTTCAGACCAAGCGATGTTTTCGTCTGGCCCCCACGTTCACAAATGTTTTGGTAAAACCTGCAGTGGAATTGCCCACCCCCAGCAATGAGGAGCAGATTAAACTGATGAATGGGAATGCAGAGAAGCCCATGTCAGCGGAACAAGGTATCAACCCATGATTTGTCTAAAGTCATTTGATTCTGCTCTAGGACCTTCCTCCTCATAATACCTTAATGCTGTTTGCCTTTTATCTGGAGATGCAGATGAAGGATCAGATTCAGAGGAGAGTCTGTTAAGCAACAAGTCCTCCTCTCACAATGAAAGAAGCCTGCAAGAGAGGCTGGAGACCATAACCAATGAAGGACTGCTCGCTACTGTCAAGATCTTTCTAGACTGGCTAAGAGCAAACACGGACATTGTAGTCATGTGTGCACAGGTACCAAATTGCAACAAGCTAATTGGCCTCTATGAGGCACGACCAATGCATTTCAAACCTTAAAATATGTCGCTGCTGCTAGGAGGGACTGACCCATAAACACGTCTCTGCCATTAGTACACTTGGGGTCTAGGAGGGACTGACCCATAAACACGTCACTGCCATTAGTACACTTTGGGTCTAGGAGGGACTGACCCATAAACACGTCACTGCCATTAGTACACTTTGGGTCTAGGAGGGACTGACCCATATACACGTCACTGCCATTAGTACACTATGGGCCTGGGAGGGACTGACCCATAAACAGGTCACTGCCATTAGTACACTTTGGGTCTAGGAGGGACAGACCCATGAACACGTCACTGCCATTAGTACACTTTGGGTCTAGGAGGGACTGACCCATAAACACGTCACTGCCATTAGTACACTTTGGGTCTAGGAGGGACGGGCCCATAAACACGTCACTGCCATTAGTACACTTTGGGTCTAGGAGGGACTGACCCATAAACACGTCACTGCCATTAGTACACTTTGGGTCTAGGAGGGACTGCCCATAAACAACGTCACTGCCATTAGTACACTTTGGGTCTAGAGGGACTGACCCATAAACACGTCACTGCCATTAGTACCTATTGCCTTGGAGGGACTGACCCATAACATCACTGCCATTAGTACACTTTGGGTCGAGGAGGGACTGACCCATAAACCCTTCATGTCCATTCGTACACTATGGCGCCTGGGAGGGACTGACCCATAAACACGGTCACTGCCATTAGTACACCTTTGGTCTAGGAGGGACTGACCATAACACGTCACTGCCATTATTACACTTGGGTCTAGGAGGACTGACCATAACACTCACTGCCATTAGTACACTTTGGGTCTAGGAGGGACGGCCCATAAACACGTCCTGCATTAGTACACTTTGGGTCTAGAGGGACTGACCCATAAACACGTCACTGCCATTAGTACACTTTGGTCTAGAGTGGACGCCCATAAACACGTCACTGCCATTAGTACACTTGGGTCTCGGAGGGACTGACCCATAACAGACTCACTGCCATTAGTACACTTTGGGTCTAGGAGGACTGACCATAAACCCGTCACTGCCATTTAGACTTTGGGTCTAGGAGGGACGGACACCATAAACACACTGTCACTGCCATTAGTACACTTTGGGTCTAGAGGGACACTAACGCACGCCATAGACACTTTGGGTCTAGGAGGGACTGACCCATAAACACGTCACTCTGCCATTAGTACACTTTGGGTCTAGATGGACTGACCCATAACACGTCACTGCCTTAGTACCTATGGCCTTGGGAGGACTGACCCATAAACACGTCACTGCATTAGTACACTTTGGGTCTAGGAGGGACTGACCCATAAACACTCCTCTAGCCATTAGTACACTTGGGCTGGAGGGACTGGACCCATAACACACGTCACTGCCATTATACACTTTGGGTCTGGAGGGACTGACCCATAACACGTCACTACCACATTAGTACACTTTGGGTCTAGGAGGGGACTGACCCATAACCACGTCACTGCTGAGCCATAATACACTATTAGCTTGGGAGGGACTGACCCAAAACCGTCACTGCGCATTTGTACACTTGGGTCTAGGAGGAACTGCCCCATAAACACGTCACTGCCATTAGTACACTTTGGGTCTAGGAGGGACGGGACCCTAAACACGTCACTCTGCCATTGTACACTTTGGGTCTGGAGGGACTGACCCTAAACGTCACTGCCATTGTACACTTTGGGTCTAGGAGGGACTGACCCATAACACGTCACTTGCCATTAGTACACTTTGGTCTAGTGAGGACTGACCCATAAACACGTACTGCCATTAGTACACTTGGTCTAGAGGGACGACCCATAACCTCACTGCCATTAGTACACTATGGGCCTGGATGGGCCTACCCTAAACAGATCACTGCCATTAGTACACTTGGGTCTGGAGGACTGACCATAAACACATCACTGCATTAGTACACTTTGTGTCTGGAGGACGGACCCGCCCCATAAACCACTTCACTCCATTAGTACACTTGAGATGGGAGGGATTTGACCCAAAACACGTCACTGCCATTAGTACACTTTGGGTCGAGTAGGAGCTTAGACCCATAAACGTCACTGCCTTAGTACACTTTGGGTCTGAGGGACTGACCCTAAGACACGTCACGCCATGATTAACACTTTGGGTCTAGAGGGACTGACGACCCATAACACCCTCACTGCCATATTATACTTTGGTCTAGGAGGGACTACCCCATAAACACCTCACTGCCATTGAGTACACTTGGGTTCTAGCAAGGACTGACCCATAAACACGTGCACTCCATTATACACTTGGGTCTAGAGGGAACTGAACCCATAAACACCTCACTGCCATTAGTTTATACCTTGGGTCAGGAGGACTGGACCCCTAACCCTCAACTGCCATTAAGTACACTTGGCTCTAGGAGGGACTGACCCCTATACCACACTCACTGCCATTAGTTAAACTTGGGTCTGGAAGGGCTGACCTAAACACCTCACTGGCCATTAGGTATACTTTGGTCTAGGAGTGACTGAACAAGCGAAAACAGCAGAAGGTTAGAAAATTTTGGGTGTGGGATGCATACCCCCCTCTCCCCCCCACGCCCCCCTCCCTCCTCTCCCACTTTGGTTGTCTGTTTGCCTTCGCCGTCCCCTGTTCCCTCCCCTCCCCCGCCTCTCATCTCGATCCCCCGGAGGGACTGACCCATAAACACGTCACTGCCATTAGTACACTTTGGGTCTAGGAGGGACTGACCCATAAAACTTTGGGTCTAGGAGGGACTGACCCATAAACACGTCACTGCCATTAGTACACTTTGGGTCTAGGAGGGACTGACCCATAAACACGTCACTGCCATTAGTACACTGGGGGATCGAGATGAGAGGCGGGGGAGGGGAGGGAACAGGGGACGGCGAAGGCAAACAGACAACCAAAGTGGGAGAGGAGGGAGGGGGGCGTGGGGGGGAGAGGGGGGTATGCATCCCACACCCAAAATTTTCTAACCTTCTGCTGTTTTCGCTTGTTCAGTCCTCCTAGACAAAGGTATACCATTGGCAGTGTAGGTGTTTAGGTCAGCCCTCCTGACCCAAGTTATAATGGCAGTGAGGTGTGGTATAGGGTCAGTCCCTCCTAGACCCAAAGTGTACTAATGGCAGTTGACGGGTTATGGGTCAGTCCCTCCTGACCCAAAGTATACTAATGGCAAGTGAGGTTGTTTATGGGTTCAGTCCCTCTAGACCCAAGTGTACTAATGGCAGTGACGGGTTTATGGGTCAGTCCTCCTAGACCCAAGTGTACTAATGGCAGTGAGGTGTTTATGGGGTCAGTCCCTCCTCGACCAAAGTACTATAATGGCAGTGAGGTGTTTATGGTGTCAGTCCCTCCTAGACCCAAAGTGATAATAGCAGTGACGTGTTTATGGTCAGTCCCTCAGACCCAAAGTGTACTAATGGCAGTGACGTGTTATGGGTAGTCCTACCGACCCAAAGTGTACTAATGGCAGTGACGTGTTATTGGGTCAAATCCCTCCCAGATCTCAAGTGTACTAATGGAGTGACAGTGTTTATGGGGCGGGTCCGTCCTCCTAGACCAAAGTGTATAATGGCAGTGATGTGTTTATGGCAGTCCTCCCCCAGACCCAAGTGTACTAATGGCCAGTGATCTGTTTAGGGTAAGGCCATCCAAGGCCCATAGGTACTAATGGCAGTGAGGTTTATGGGTCAGTCCCTCTAGACCAAGTGTACTAATGGCAGTAACGTTGTTTATGGGTCAGTCCTCCTAGACCAAAGTGTACTAATGGCAAGTGACGTGTTATGGGTCAGTCCTCCTAGACCCAAGAAGTGTACAATGGCCAGTGACGTTTATGGGTCAGTCCCTCCAGACCCAAAGTGTACTAATGGCAGAGTGACCGTGTTTAGGGTCTCCGTCCTCCTAGACCCAAGTGTACTAATGGCAGTGAAGTGTTTATGGGGCGTTCCTCCTAGACCCAAAGTGTACAAATGGCAGTGACGGTTGAGGTCAGCCCTCCCAAGCTATAGTGTATTATGGCTCAGCAGTGACGTGGTTAGGGTCAGTCCCCTCCAGACCCAAAGTTGTACTAATGGCAGTGAGGTTTATGGGTCAGTCCCTCCAGACCCCATAAAGTGTACTAATGGCAGTGACGTGTTATGGGTCAGTCCCTCCTCAGGCCAAAGTGTATAATGGCAGTGAGTGTTTATGGGTCAGTCCCTCCTAGACCCAAAGTGTATAATGCAGTGACGTGTTTATGGGTCAGTCCTCCACAACCAAGTGTACTAAGGACAGTGACGTGTTATAGGGTCAGTCCCTCATAGACCCAAAGTGTACTAATGGCAGAGTGACGTGTTTATGGGTCAGTACCTCCTAGACCCAAAAGTGTACTATGCGTGGGTTATGTCCTCCTAGACCAAAGTGTACTAATGGCAGTGAAGTTGTTTATGGGTCCGTCCCTCCTAGACCCAAAGTATAAATGGCAGTGACGGGTTTATGAGTCAGTCCTCTAGACCCAAAGTGTACTAATGGCAGTGAGTCATGTTTATGGGTCAGTCCCTCCAAGACCCAAGTGTACTAATGGCAGTGACGTGTTTATGGGCCCGTCCCTACTAGACCCAAAGTGTACTAATGGCAGTGACGTGTTTATGGGTCAGTCCCTCCTAGACCCAAGCGTATAATGCGAGGACTTGTTTATGGGCCCGTCCCTCCTAGACCCAAAGTGCTACTAATGGCAGTGAGGTGTTATGGTCAGTCCTCTAGACCCAAGTGAATAAGGCAGTGACGTGTTTCATGGATTGTCCCTCCTAGACCAAAGGTGTACTAATGGCAGTGACTTGTTTATGGGTCAGTCCCTCCCAGCGCCAAGTGTACGAATGGACTTGAAGGTTTATGGGTCAGTCCCTCCTCGACCCAAAGTGTACTAATGGCAGTGACTGTTTATGGGTCAGTCACCTCCAGGCAATAGGTACTAATGGCAGTGAAGTGTTTGATGGGTCAGTCGCCTCTAGACCAAAGTGACTAATGGCAGTGACGTGTTTATGGGCAGTCTCTAGACAAAGTGTAAAGGCATGAGTGTTTTATGGGTCAGTCCCCCTAGACCCAAAGGGTATAATGGCAGTGACGTTGTTTATGGGTCAGTCCTCCTAGACCCAAAGTGTACTAATGGCAGTGGACGTGTTTATGGGTCAGTCCCTCCTAGACCCAAAGTGTACTAATGGCAGGACGTGTTTAGGGAGTCCTCCTAGACCAAAGGTACTAATGGCAGGAATGTTATGGGTCAGTCCCTCCAGACCAAAAGTGTACAATGGCAGTGACGTTTTATGGGCTCAGCCCCTCCTAGACAAGTGTACTAATGGCCGTCCAAGTGACGTGTTATAGGGTCAGTCCCTCCTAGACCCAAAGTGTACTAATGGCAGTGACGTGGTTTATGGTCAGTCCCTCCTAGACCCAAAGTGTACTGGCATGAGTGACGTGGTTATGGGTCAGTCCCTCCTAGACCCAAAGTGTACTAATGGCAGTGGACGTGTATATGGGTCAGTCCTCCTAGACCCAAAGTGTACTAATGGCAGTGACGTGTTTATGGGTCCAGTCCCTCTAGACCCCAAGTGTACTAATGGCAGAGACGTGTTTATGGGTCAGTCCCTCCTAGCCCAAAGCAGCGACATTTAAGGTTTGAAGGCATGGTCGGCATCATAGAGGCCAACTAGACTTGGTGCAATTGTGGTACCTGGACACATGATACAATGTTCCGGTCTTGCTCTAGCCGTCTGAAGATCTGGACAGTAGCGAAGCAGTCCTTCATTGTTATGGCTCAGCCTCTCTGCAGATTTTTCATTGTGAGAGGGGATTGACTGCTGACAGATCTCCTCTGAATTGATCCTTCATCGCATCTCCAGATACAAAGGCAAACAGCATTAAGTATTATAGAGGAAGGAGGTCCTAGAGCAGAATCAAAGACTTTAGACAAATCATGGGTTGAAACTGTTCCGCTGACATGGGCTCTCTGCATTCCCATTCATTGCAGTTAATTGCTCTCATGCTGGGGGTGGGCAATCCCTGAGTTTTACCAAAACATTTGTGAAGTGGGGGGGCCAGACGAAAAATCGTTGGTCTGAAACATATGAGTGGACAGAGCTGAAGGGTACTGGCAATTGCTGCATCACGGTGCCATTTCCATCCACGGAGATCTTGATTTCAGCTTGGTGGTCACAAACTAGTTTTAACTCTTGCTCTCTATGGGCTCTGGAGGTGATTTCAGTTCTTTTAATCCCCGCCCCCTTCAGAATCCTATCCCAGGTCCTCAAGGTCTTGATCGGGACTCTTGGGTTCATGTCCGGTCGGTCTCATGTCAAAAAGCTTGCTTATTCTTCTCGCTTTTTCTGACCCGCTGTCACGAGTTCTCGCTACCAGGATGGAATCGGAATCGAACCCTTCCTCAAGGTCACTCTAGTCCAGTTCTGTACGTGACGGCGCCTTCGGAGACGGGAAAGACGTGAGTATTTTGTTGACTCTTTTGCGATGGCTTTTGCCTAGGATTCTTTCTGCCTGATGGCGGCATGACGGCTCTGGTCTGTCCTTGTCAATCACATTGCAGGTCTTTTGATTCGTGATAATCCTGTGAATTGGAAACCCCGTCAGTAGTGAGGATATAACTTGATATCGTGTGTCGTTAACACCAAACCCGGACTAAGGGAACTTTGTTCATTTTTCTCTGACTGCACATATGGGATTAGTAACAAGTGAGCACATGCCACAGCAGTAAATGTTGGCTTGTTAAGGTTACCGCAGTTAGATAACATCGATGGTATGCAAATTGTAAAGAAAATGAAACCAATTCCCTTAATACACCAGATTGGAGACACTTGTAAATACACAAACTATAGGAAATACATCAGGGTTATTCAAATAAACGTTCTTTTCGTTTAAAAGGTGATAATTTTACCACAACCAATCAGAGTTAGCTTTGCAAGTAATAAGATCTGATGGCTGGGGCCAAAATTAGCCCCATTTAGACGATAAGAATTTTTATTGAATTCTCCTGTATATCTACATTTTGCACTTGACATTAAGTCCACAACTTAAGCCTTGTGCTTTGAGTTGATAAAAAACCACGGAAATGTGGTGTGATCTTAAATAATCTAATATGTTACACGATGATTACTCTTGATGGGCATGTCCAAAGCTCTGTGAGCTCCTGCACAGCTTTTCAGCGGAGGAGATGAAGGCCCCGAAACCAAGAGGTAAAAACTGTTTAATCTCACAACATGAAGTATTAAAGACTTGGGGGGGAGGGGGGGACTTGCCTTGAAAGAAACCTAATAGGCAATTCCACATTCTAACGACAGAAAATAAGGTTGGAGACTAGGACAAATAGAGCAACTTACCCGGATTGTCATTTTGAAGGCCGGAACATGGACTCTCTCAGCCTCAGCCTGCAGTGTATATTCACATGGTTTACCAAGTGGGAGAAAAGGCAGCGTGATGAAAGCAATAGAAGCGCTGGTAATGGTTTGGAATCTGAAAAATTAAAATCACAGTATCATTTAATAAAGGGAATCTCTAATGGATGTTCATACAATGAATTTGCAGATAGGATCTAGTTCTTATACTATTATTCGGGATGAAACACTCTTACTTCATGTGTCACTCTCCCGCCCTCCTCTGCAAAACCAGCCAAATAGAAGAGCTTAGACTACAAAACCCATTTCCTTAGAATAGAGGCCAGCTTGCTGGCACAGAACACTCGATTTTTTATTAGCATTGCAACGACCGTAATAATGCAGTAGTTTAAGCAATCAACATGTAAGGGGACACAAAAACCATTACGTGCGAATGAATGACTTCTGCCCTTCCTGAAAATCTGTCTATGTTGGGAATTGGACAAGACATGGAACATCTTTCAGTAGAGTGGACGTCTAGCTCAGATCCCTCCCAACACGCCATTGGCGTGTAACGGACACAGGCATGCCTAAAACCAGCAAATAGGCACACGAGCATGCTTTAACCAGCACAATCAGGGCAGGGAGCAGACTAAAACCAGCAAAATTAAGGCAAAGAGATGCCGAGAAAACACAGCGAATCAGGGACAAGAGCATGTCTAAAACCAGCAAACAGCTAACAGGAGTCTAAACCCAAGCAAATAATAGTACAGAGCATGTCTAACACCGGCAACTCGGGAACACGAGCATTCCTTAAACCAGAGGTTGGCAGAAACCCCTGATGATGTTGTTCAAGATGCTATCCCACTGTACACATGTGCTTTGACCAATATAAATGACGACAGATTTCTACCCGATGCGAACCAACACATGACCCATTGTACAAGACGTACAGCACATTTCTCAGTAATTGGCGAGAGATAAGATGCCTTTTATAATTATTGTGCTGAGTTCATCCGCAGATGACAATGATGGCAAGATATCAGGTATTGTAGCAAGGCAAAAAAAATAACCACCAATGCGTCATAATGTAGAAAGGCAACATAGGCTGAAACATAGTTAAGAATGCACTGGTTGCACATTTGAGAAAATTAACACCCCGGGACAGGAATTCTTACAGGATATTAGCAAAGCGCTCACATGTATAAGATGGTATAGGTTTCTATGAAGAAATCCCTATTTTATCAATACAAGACTGTAACTAGGGGTCGGTGGCAATGAGTAAACATGGGGGATATCAGTGGTTTAGTTATGGTTTCATTTATAGCAAACAAGGGTCAATGGACCTTTTTCTATATAGGATCCCCAGGTTCAAATTGCTCATTTTAATTTGCAGCCGGAATAGAACTGCGATGTTGTATTAATATCTTACACCAGCGGTGTTTCAGTTACACCGAAATTTAAAGCTCACGGGCATCATCATATGGCAGTGTGGGTAATGACCACATACGATCAGCTTCAGGCATGTAAATATACCCAGACTACAATTAAAAACATACATTGCTGGTTTCTGTCAGCATTACCCCAAGACGTTTCACACACGGTGTTACTGCCCGCTTGAGGTGTGAAGCCCGGCCCATCAGACAGATCGAACCACCACTGAGACAAGCAAGTCGGGCAAGAAGGGAATAAACTGCCGTCGTTACTCCTCCTCATTCCTCGTTTGCAGAGCTCAGGTTAATGGATTGCGTAGTAAAAATGCAAGAGGTTGAAATTTCCAGAGGACGGCAGAGTGAGTCAAGTAGCATATACCGAGCGGCAAACATGGACAATAGAAGACTGACGGCATCGATACCAAAGTGTTGGACAAGGTAATGTCAATTTTCATAATAACGATATGAGAAGTGTTTGGAGATTATTAACTCACAAGGTGCAAAAATAGTTTTTATTTCCTATAGTGATACATTCATTACACACTGCGATGCAGCTGCCCGCGTCGGGCTGTTCAGTCCGATTAATATGGGCACTTTATCGCCAAAACGGTTCTCGTTCAGGGACTGTTGCCAAATCCGCAGAGGGATCTCCGAACGAGCGTCTATATCAGACGATTAAAGGCCCGATATGTTGGATGATTACCGGCGATTGTTTACACCATGTGCGTCACAGTTTGACTGCGATGCTAAAGTTTGTGGATGAACTATTTCAAAACAACAGAACAAACTCAACAACCTGCACACCAAGCAGGACTCCCCATCCTGGACAACATTCCAACTGCAAGCACCTGGTTTAGTGCTGCGTTTTTCCCTCTGTACACAAGTCACGTATGTGATCGTGTTAGGGACATGTCATACGCTTGAGTCCTTTCAGTAGAAAAAGCGCTTTACAAAGTTATGCTATCGTTATGTCAAGAAGAAGAAACATTAACAACAGGGACGTACTAAAACAGGAAAACACTTCACACTTGAATTTAATATGCACACTGACGTTCTAGCGTGAACCAATCAGTACACTGCAGCCTGTTCCTGAATGCACCTAGACATCAACAGGACATAAAGCACAATTCCGTGAAGTGAAGGGCCAAGTTCCCATTGGTAAAGTGAGTACAAGCCGCAAAACGTTCCGTTGCTAGGAAACGGTCATTCAGACAACAAATTCTTCTGGTTTGTGGTGGCTCTCTATAGAAGGTATAGGAAGTCACACACCATTGGGGGTGTTTGTTGGGTTCAAACATCGAGATGTGACAAGGTTCAGACAACTTCAGTGCTGTATATTGCCAACAAATTACAATTAGAATATAATTTACATGAATGGGACAAGAATGTAAAGACACAGAACACTGGGGTTCCCTTAATCTTCACATCAGAAAGGAACAACTAAGGTAAGTGGAACCTCCTCACAAGCACTCACCTACTCTTGGGCTGCCATTCAGGCTCTGCCAGGAACATGAACTCACCAATTAATCTCTTATATCTTTACACCCGGAGGGAGAGGAGGATGGTCAGGTGTAGGGACCTCAATCATCAATGTCAAAGAAACAAGCACTGGTCTTACCTCTTTTTACTGGGCGATAACTTCTCGTCTCGCACTCTCATGCGGTGACATTTAGCCAGCTTTCTCATACAGTCTCTTCAGGTTCCATAGGCTCCTTCAAACGACACTTCTGGAATTGGATATAGTGCGAGATATAAAGAAATAGAGGAGCTGCAGTATAGAAATACCAAACAATGGGTACAATAGCGGAATAAAGGTAAGGGATAGAGGGACAGAGTGACAACACAGGGGCTTTGATTTGTCTATAATATCAGGACATTTAACCATGGTTATGACGCAGCATGGCGTGCTTGCGCCCCTACAGATAGAAAATAAGGAATAATAGAAGGGGGATACGACTTATATGTTTAAATACCAGCCCTTGAGTTTTAGGGACAATGTCCCAAGAATAATTGTTATTCATATGATCCCCAACAATGTGCCACAAACAGTAGGTGCATTCTCTTACACGCAGGTAAGCAGTAGGTGGCTCCACATGGTATACTTGATCCCCAGCCAACGTGCCCACTGAATTAAAGGCTACCTGTCCAGAGACAGCAATGGATATGTAACCAAGCAGTAGGTAGCTATTCCCCTAACAAAAGGCCCCCATTGCAGAACAACAAACAAAGCAAGTGTTACGGTAATCTAACCTTTAGCTTAAAGTGGCTAGGTTAATACTGGCATTCATCGATATACTAGTTTCTGGGTTAACGGGATCATATTAATAGTTAAGATACTTATGGTAAAACATTATACTGTAGTTTCTGGTTGTGACAGGAGGATACTATATAATATAGAGAATTAATGGTATTATTAATAGACTGTAGTTCGGGTGTGGTACAGGGAATTCTATCATAATATTAAGAATTTACTGGTATATTACATAGACTGTAGTTCTGGCGTGGTACAGGGATACTATAATTTGAGAAGTATCTGATATTAATAACATACTGTAGTTTTGGTTAGTACGGGGATACTATATAATATTGAAAATTACTGGTTATAAACATATATTGTAGTTGGTCGGTACAGGGAACTATATAATAATGGAGAATACTGGTTATTAAGTACATATACTGTAGTTCTGCGTTGGTGACCGGGATTACTATATTAATTGAAGAATTATGCGTATTAATACATATTACGTTAGTTTCTGGTTGGTACAGGGATACTAATAATTTTGAAGAATACTGATATTTATCACATATATGTTTCTCTGGTTAGTACGGGCATACTATATAAGTATTGAGAAGATACTGGATTAATACATTATAGTTGTAGTTCTGTGGTACAGGGCTATTATATAATATTGAGAAATTACTGGTATTAATACAATATACTTGTAGTTCTGGTGGTACAGGGAGAGCCTATAATATTGAGATTACTGGTATAATAACCTATATACGTAGTCTGCTTGGTACTGGGATACATTAATATTTGAGGAATTATGCATTATACTACAATATACTGTAGTTCTGGTTGGTACAGGGGAATATATAATTGATGGAATACTGGTATTTAAACTATACTGTAGTTCTGGGTTAGTACGGGGGATTACTTATATAATATTGAGAACTACTGGTATAATACTATACTGTTAGTTCTGGTTAGTACGGGGACTATATTAATGATTGAGAATACTTGGATGTAATTACATTATACGGTCGTTTCTGGTTGGAACAGGGATACTATATATGAGACTACTGGATAATACATATACTGTAGTTCTGGTTGGTACAGGGATACTATATAATATTGAGAATAATGCGTGTTCTCCCTAGGGTCTTTTAGCCGGCGGCCACCGGTACTTTCATGCACACCCGGTCTGGAAATAATTTCTTGAAGAACCAATTGTGGATTGAAAAAATTAGATGTAGGTTTAATAGGTCCAATAGCGCAGTTAAAAACCCCGCCAAAAAATGCCCAGTCCGACCACTTTTTTACACTGCAAGATTATTTTAGCAAATGTTAAGTAGCTTTTCAAGATCCATAAGGCCACACCAAAAATGGTGGCAAATGTATTGTGCTGCCATATTACATTTGGGTTACCATCAGAATTTGCCGAACTACAACAGCCCTGCAGAGGTGCCGAACTACAACTCCCTGCATTCTACAACCCACGGAATGCTGGGTCATAGTTTCAAACATCTAGTGGGACCCGAAAGTTAGACATCCAGACCTGTATTATGAGCATAATGCAGGCACTGTTACCCCCACCACCCAATGTCCCCCATTCCCACCTCACCGGCTTACAAAAAAATTCTGATTGGGAGAACAGTACTGGTATTAATAAATATACTGTAGTCTGGTGGTACGGGGGGTTCTATATAATAATATTGAGGAACTACTGGTATAAACATCTCTGTAGTTGGGTTAGTACGGGGATACCAGATAATATGGAGAATTACTGTTATTAATTACATATACGTAGTTTGGTGGGTAAGGGATACTAATATATTGAGAATACTGGTATTAATACATATACTGTAGTTTGGTTGTACAGGGGATACTATATAATATGAGAAGTACTGGTATTAAACTATACTGTAGTCTGGTTGGTACAGGATATATATAATCATTGAGAATTACTGGCATTAATACATATACTGGGTCTGGTTGGTAAAGAGATTACTATCTAAATATTGAGGGTATTTATATAGGGTATAAAGGTTGGACAGAGGGACGTAGGTCTTCATACAAACCTCCAATAGCTATGTTACTAGTAATGTTATACAGACATTATGGGTAGGGATAAGGTTGGACTAGGGACGTAGTCTATACAACCTCCAATACGATGTACTAGTAACTGTTATAAGACATTAGGGGTAGGGTCTAAAGGTTGGACTGATGACGATATCTGTTATACAAATCCAATACTATGTACTATGTAAAGTTATACAGACATTATGGGTAGGGTATTCAGGTTGGACTAGATGGACGTATGTCTTTATTACAACCTCAACTTTGTTACTATGTAAACTGTTATACAGACATTATGGGTAGGGTAAAGGGTTGGACTAGTAGGACGTAGTCCTGATACATCCTCCAAATACTATGTTACTATGTTGTAACTTTATTACAGACATTATGGGGTGAGGGTAGGGTATAAAGGTTATGGACTAGATGGACGTATGTCCTTAATAAATCCTCCAATTACTATGTTACTATGTAAACTGTTATACAGACATTTATGGGTAGGGTATAAATGTTGGACTAGATGGACGTATGGCTGATACAACCTCCAATAAATACTATGTTACTATGCAACTGTTATACAGACATATGGTAGGGTATAAGGTTGGACCTAGATGGACTATGTCTGTATACAACCTCCAATACTATGTACTTGTAACGGGTATACAGACATATGTGTAAGGTATCTAAAGGTCGGGACTAGATGGAAGTATGTCTTTATACAACTCCAATACTAGTTACTATGTAGGTATACAGGACCCATTATGGGTAGGGTATAAAGGTTGGACTAGATGGACCGTATGGCCTTTATAAACCTTTAATCTATGTTACTATGGTAACTGTTTTATACAGACATTATGGGTAGGGTGTTAAAAGGTTGGACTAGAGGAGGGTATGTCTTATACACCTCCAATACTATGTTACTAGTAAACTGTTATACAGACATTTTATGGGTAGGGTATAAAGGTTGGACTAGATGGACGTATGTCTTTATACAACCTCCAATACTATGTTACTATGTAACTGTTATACAGACATTATGGGTAGGGTATAAAGGTTGGACTAGATGGACGTATGTCTTTATACAACCTCCAATACTATGTTACTATGTAACTGTTATACAGACATTATGGGTATTATTTATTAGTACTGTGTGTACATAGCTTAACTATGACCTATAAACAAACCTGTGTTTGCAGGCCAGAAAGTTGTTTGCGTAAGCACAATCACACAGCTTCGGGAGAAGACAGACTTTGGGTCTAGGAGGGGCTGACCCATAAACACGTCACTGCCATTAGTACACTTTGGGTCTAGGAGGGACGGACCCATAAACACGTCACTGCCATTAGTACACTTTGGGTCTAGGAGGGACTGACCCATATACACGTCACTGCCTTTAGTACACTTTGGGTCTAGGAGCGACTGACCCATAAACACGTCACTGCCATTAGTACACTTTGGGTCTAGGAGGGATGGACCCATAAACACGTCACTGCCATTAGTACACTTTGGGTCTAAGAGGGACTGACCCATAAACACGTCACTGCCATTAGTACACGGGATGGACCCATAAACATGTCACTGCCATTAGTACAGTTTTGGTCTAGCAGGGACTGACCCATATACACGTCACTGCCATTAGTACACCTGCCCTAGTAGACCACTTTTGGTCTATGGAGGGACTGGACCCAAACACTTACTGCCATTATACTACTATGGGTCTAGGAGGGACTGACCCATAAACCAGCGTCACTGCCATTAGTACACTTGGGCCTGGAGGGACTGACCCATAAACAGATCACTGCCATGAGTACACTTTGGGTCTGGAGGGACTGACCCATAAACACATCACTGCATGCCATTAGTACACTTTGGTCTAGAGAGGGACTGACCCATAAACACGTCACACTCTTGCCCATTAGTACACTTGATTTGGGAGGGATGGACCCATAAACCCTCCCTGGCCATTAGTACACTTTGGTCTATGAGGGAACGCCCCATAAACACGTCACTGCCATTAGTACATTTTGGGTTCTGAGGAGGACTGACTGACCATAAACACGTCCTCATGGCCATTAGTACACTTTGGCTGGAGGGACTGACCCAAACAACCCTCCACTGCCATTAGTATACCTTTGGGTCTAGGGGGACTGACCATAAACACCCAACTGCCATTAGCAACTTGGGTCTAGGAGGACTGGACCCATAAACACGTCACTGCCATTAGTACACTTTGGGTCTAGTAGGGACTGACCCATAACACCTACACCTCACTGCCATTAGTATTCACTTTGGTCTAGGAGGGACTGACCCATAACACCTCACTGACCATTAGTACATTTGGGTCTAGGAGGGACTGACCCATACAACACCTCACTGCCATTAGTACACTTTGGGTCTAGGAGGGACTGACCATAAACCCTCACTGCCATTAGTACTTTGGTCTAGGAGGGACGTGACCTAAACACCTCACTGCCATTAGTATACTTTGGTCTAGGAGGGACTGACCCATAAACACTCCTGCTCACTGCGGACATCAAAAGATATTATACACTTTGGTCTAGGAGGGACTGACCCCATAAACCTCACGGCCATTAGTACACTTGGGTCCTAGGAGGGACTGACCCATAACAATCACTGCCATTATACACATTGGGTCTGGGAGGGACTGACCCATAACACATCACTGCCATTTACACTTTGGGTCTAGGAGAGGGACTGACCCATAACACGTCACTGCCATTATTACACTATGGATTGGGAGGACTGACCCATAAACACGTCACTGCCATTTAGTTACACTTTGGTCTAGGAGGGACTGACCCATAAACACGTCACTGCCCATTAGTACCTTTTGGGTCTAGGAGGGACCTGACCCATAAACCACTCATGCCATTAGTACACTTGGGTCTAGGAGGACGACCCATAACACCTCACTGCCATGTATACTTTGGTCTAGGAGGACTGGGACCCATAAACACCTCAACTGCCATTAGTCACACTTTGGGTCTGGAGGGGACTGACCCATAAACACCGTCACTGCCCATTAGTATAAACTTGGGTCTAGGGGGACTGACCCATAACACCGTCACTGCCATTAGTATACCTTTGGGTCTAGGGGGACTGACCATAAACCACTCACTGCCATTAGTACACTTGGGTCTAGGAGGGACTGACCCAATAACACCCTCACTGCCTTATTACACTTGGGGTCCTAGGAGGGACTGGACCCATAAACACGTCACTGCCATTAGTACACACTTTGTGTCTAGAGGGACGGGAGCCCATGAACAAACGTCACTCGCCCATTAGTACAGTTGGGTCTAGAGGGACGGACCCTAAAACGTCACTGCATTATACACTCTTGGGTCTAGGAGGGACTGACCCTAAACACGTCACTCTTGCCATTAGTACACATGGTTCTAGGAGGGACTGACCCATAAAAAACTCACTGCCATTAGTACACTTGGGTCTCGGAGGGGACTGACCCATAAACACGTCACTGCCATTAGTACACTATGGGCCTGGGAGGGACTGACCCATAAACAACACTGCCATTAGTACACTTTGGTCTGGGAGGGACTGACCCATAACCGTCACTGCCATTAGTACACCTTTGGGATCTGAGGGACTGACCCATAAACACGTCACCTCAGCGTTAGTACACTATGGGTCTTGGGAGGGACTGACCCATAAACACCGTCACTGGCCATTGTTACACTTTGGGTCTAGGGGGACTACCCCTAAACACGTCCACTTGCCATTAGTACACTTTGGGTCTAGGAGGGACTGACCCATAAAACACGTCACTGCCATTATTTAACATGCAAGCATTGCCAGTAACCTTCAGGGCTATGTCTCCACTCAGATGTTTCAGACCAAGAGTGTTTCGTGGCCCCCATCGTTATCACAAATGTTTGGTAAAACCTGCAGTGAATTGCCCACCCCCAGCAATGAGGAGGCAGAATTAAACTGAGAATGGGAATGCAGAGAAGCCCCATGGTCAGCGGAACAACATGGTATCAAACCCATGATTTGTCAAAGTCATGTGATTCTGACTCTAGGACCTTCCTCCTCATAATACTTCCTTAATGCGTTTCGCCTTTTATCTGGAGAGAGCAGAGGGTGAAGGATCAAGCATTCAGAGGAGCGTCTGTTAAGCAACAAGTCCTCCTCTCACAATGAAAGAAGCTGCAGAGAGGCTGGAGGACCATAACCAATGAGGATGCTCGACTGTCAGATCTTTCTAGGACCTGGCTAAGAGCAAACACGGGACATGTAGTAATGTGCACAGGTACAAAGTGCAACAAGCTAATTGGCCTCTATGAGGCACGACCAAGCATTTACTCATAGATGCAGGGCTGACCATAATCTCAAAACGTCTGGGAATGAAAACGTCATGCCTAGAACTTTGGTCTAGGAGGGACTGACCATAAACAGCTCTGCATGCCTTTATGGACGCCAAAACACGTCCTGTAGTATTGGTCTAGGATGGGGGGATCTGACCATAAACACGTCACTGCCATTTAGTTACACTTGGGTTAGGAGGGACTGACATAAACACGTCATGCCATTTAGTAACTTTGGGTCTAGGAGGGACGACCCATATACACGTCACTGCCATTAGTACACTTTGGGCTGGGAGGGACTGAACCCATAAACAGCGTCACTGCCATTAGTACACTTTGGGTTAGAGGGATGACCCATAACACCGTCACTGCCACTTAGCTACACTGTGGTATAGGAGGGACTGACCCATAACGTCATCATAGTACACTATCTGGAGGATACACCTAAGGTCACTGCATATAGTACCACTTTGGGTCTAGGACGGGAGACCATAAAAACAACGTCCCCACTGCCATTAGTACACTTGGGTCCTAGGAGGGATGTCGCTGACCCATAAAAACAGTCACTGCCATGTACAACTTTGGTACTAGGAGGGAGCCTGAACCCATAACAGTCATGCATTAGTACACTTGGGTCTAGGGAGGGACTGACCCTACAACCGTCACTGCCATTAGTCACTTGGGGTCTAGGGAGGGACTGACCCAGAAACAGTCACTGCCATTGTACACTTTGGGTCTAGGAGGGGACTGACCCATAACACTTCACTGCCATTAGTACACTATGGGCTGGGAGGGACTGACCATAAAAACAGGTCACTGCCATTAGAACTTTGGTTAGGAGGGACCAAGACCCATGAACACGTAACTGCCATTAGATACACTATGGGCGGAGGGATGAACCATAAAACCGTCACTGCCATTAGTACACTTTGGGTCTAGGAGGACGCCCAGAACACGTGCCACTGCCATTAGTACACTTTGGGGTCTAGGAGGGGACGCTGGACCCCAAACAACGTCACTGCCATTATACAACTTTGGGCTAGGAGGGACGGGCCATCATAAACAGTCACTGCCATTAGTACAACTTGGGTCTTGGAGGACTGACCCATAAAACACGTCACTGCCATTAGTACACTTGGGTCTAGAGGGACCGGGACCATAACACGTCCCTGCCATTAGTACACTTTGGGTCTGAGGGGGACGTGACCCAAAACACGTCACTGCCAGTTAGTACAATTGGGTCTAGGAGGGAGATCATAAACACGTCACTGCCATAGTACATCTGGGTCTAGGGAGGGACGTGACCATAAAACACGTCACTGCCATTAGTACACTTTGGGTCTGAGGACGGACATAACCGCACGGACCTAGTTAATGGTAGAGGACGACAAGTCATCTAGTCAAGGGATGCTACATAATTAGTACACTATGAGCTTGGGAGGGACTGACCCATAAAACACGTCATGCCATCTAGTACAATTTGGGTCTAGAGGGACTGACCCCAGTAAACACGTCACTGCATTAGTACATAGGGCCTGGGAGGGACTGACCCATAAACAAGATCACTGCCATTAGTTACACTTTGGGTATGGGAGGACCTGGACCCATAAACACGTCAATGCCATTAGATACACTTGGGTCTAGAAGGGGATGACCCATAAACATCGTCACTGCATTAGACACTATGAGACTTGGGAGGGACTGACCATAATAAACACGGTCCAACTGCCATTTGACAACTTTGGGTCTAGGGAGGACTGACCAAAAACACGTCACTGCATTTTAGTACACTTGGGGCTAGGAGGATGACCCATAACACGCACCTGCCTAGTACATTTTGGGGTCGGGAGAGGACTGACCCTAAACCGTCACTGCCCATAGTTACACTTTTGGGGTCTAGGAGGGACTGACCCATAAACACGTCAATTGGCCATTAGTCACTTTGGGTATAGGAGGGGACTGACCCAAAACCACGTTACTGCATAGTACACTAGGGTCGGAGGGGAATGGACCCATAACACACGTCACTCATGTAGTACACTTGGGCCTGGGAGGGGGACTGACCCCATAAACAGATCACTTGCATTAGTAAACTTTGGGTCTGGGAGGGGGACCTGACCCATAAAACAATCACTGCCATATTAGTACACTTTGGGTCTAGGCGGGGACTGACCCTAAACACGTCACTGCCATAGTCACACTATGAGATTGGGAGGGATTGACCCATAAAACACGTCACTGCCTTAGTACACTTTGGGTCTAGGAGGACTGACGCAAAAACACGTCACGCCATTAGTACACTGGGTCTCTAGGAGGGGACTGGACCATAAACACGTCACTGCAGTAGTAATTTGGGTCTAGGAGGAAGGACTGACCATAAAACACCTTCCACTGCCATTAGTATACTTTGGGTTAGGCGGGATGACCCATAAACACCTCACTGCATAGTACACTTCTGGGTCATAGGAGGGACGACATGAAACACGTCACTGCCATTAGTACACTTTGGGTCTAGGAGGGACTGACCCATAAACACCTCACTGCCATTAGTATTACTTTGGGTAGGAGGGACTGACCCATAAACACCTCACTGCCATTAGTACACTTTTGGGTCTAGGAGGGACTTGACCCATAAAAAAACCTCACTGCCATTAGTACACTTGGGTCTAGGAGGGACTGACCCTATAACACCTCACTGCCATTAGTATATTTGGGTCTAGGAGGGACTGACCCATAAAACCTCACTGCCATTAGTATACTTTGGGTTAGGGAGGGATGACCATAAACACCTCATGCCATAGTACACTTTGGGTCTAGGAGGGGCTGACCCATAAACACCTACTGCCATTAGTACCTTTGGGTCTAGGAGGGATCTGACCCATAACAGAACATGCCATTAGTACTTTGGTCTGGGAGGGACTGCCCATAAACCATCACTGCATTAGTACACTTTGGGTCTAGGAGGGACTGACCCATAAACACGTCACTGCCTAGTACACTATGAGATTGGGAGGGATTGACCATAAACACGTCACTGCCATTAGTCACTTTGGGTCTAGGAGGACTGACATAAACACGTCACTGCCATTAGTACACCTTGGGTCTAGGAGGGGACTGACCCATAATAAAACAGTCAGTGCCATTAGTACACTGTGGGTCTAGGAGGGACTGACCCATAAAAACCTCAACTGCCTTAGTATACTTGGGTCTAGGAGGGACTGACCCATACACACCTCCACTGCCATTAGTACACTTTGGGTCTAGGAGGGACTGACCATATAACACCTCACCGGCCATTAGTAGACTTTGGGTCTAGGAGGGATGACCCAAAACACCTCACTGCCATTAGTATACTTTGGTCTAGGAGGGACTGACCCATAAACACCTCACTTGCCATTAGTTACACTTGGGTCTAGGAGGGACTGACCCATTAAACACCTCACTGCCATTAGTACACTTGGGTCTAGGAGGGACTGACCCATAAAACACGTCACTCATTGTACAACTTTGAGGTTAGGGGAGGGACGGACCCATGAACACTCACTGCCATTAGTACACTTTGGGTCTAGGAGGGACCGGACCCATAAACACGTCACTGCCATTAGTACATATGGGTCTAGGAGGGACTGACCCATAAACACGTCACTGCCATTAGTACACTTATGGGTCTAGGAGGGACGACCCATAAAATCACGTCACTGCCATTAGTACACTATGGGTTAGGAGGGATGACCCATAAAACAGTCACTGCCATTAGTACACTTGGTCTGGAGGGGACGACCCATAAACAGTCACTGCCATTGTACACTTTGGGTCTAGGAGAGGGGACGCCCTAATAACACGTTCACTGCCATTAGTACACTTGGGTCTAGGAGGGACTGACCCATAAACACGTCACTGCCAGTAGTACACTATGGCTTGGGAGGGACTGAACCAAAACACGTCACTGCCATTGGTACACTTTGGGGTCTAGGAGGGACTGACCCATAAAACCACGTCACTGCCATTAGTACACTTTGGGTTCTAGGAGGGGACTGCCCATAAACACGTCACTGCATTAGTACACTTTGGGTCTAGGAGGGACTGACCCATAAACACGTCACTGCCATTAGTACACTTTGGTCTGGGAGGGGACTGACCATAAACACGTCACTGCCATTAGTAACCTTTGGGTCTAGGAGGAACGACCCATAAACACGTCACTGCCATTAGTACACTTTGGGTCTAGGAGGGACTGACCCTAAACACGTCACTGCCATTAGTAACACTTTGGGTCTGGGAGGGACTGACCATAAACAGTCACTGCCATTAGTACACTTTGGGTCTGGAGGGACTGACCCATAAACACGTCACTGCCATAGTACACTTGGGTCTAGGAGGGACTGACCCATAAACACGTCACTGCCATTAGTACACTTTGGGTTGGGAGGGACTGACCATAAAACACGTCACTGCCATTAGTACACTTTGGTCGGTGGAGGGACTGACCCATAAACGTCACTGCCATTAGTACACTTGGTCTTGGGAGGGACTGACCCATAAACACGTCACTGCCATTAGTACACTTTGGGTTCGGGGAGGGACGACCCAATAAACACGTCACTGCCATTAGTACACTTTGGGTCTAGGAGGGACTGACCCATAACACGTCATGCCATTAGGACACTTTGGGTCTGGAGGGACATGACCCATAAACACGTCACTGCCATTAGTACACTTTGGTCTGGAGGGACTGACCCATAAACAACGTACACTGCCATTAGTACACTTTGGGTCTGGAGGGACTGACCCATAACACGTCACTGCCATTAGTACACTATGAGCTTGGGAGGGACTGACCCATAAACACGTCACTGCCATTAGTACACTTTGGGTCAGGAGGACTGACCCATAAACACGTCACTGCCATTAGTACACTTGGGTCTAGGAGGGACTGACCATAAACCCGTCACTGCCATTAGTACACTTTGGGTCGGAGGGACTGACCCATAAACACCTCACTGCCATTAGTACACTTGGGTTGGGAGGGACTGACCCATAAACAGCTCACTGCCATTAGTACACTTGGGTTAGGAGGGACTGACCCATAAAACACGTCGCTGCATTGTACACTTTGGGTCTAGGAGGGACTGACCCATAAACACGTCACTGCCATTAGTACACTTTGGGTTAGGAGGGACTGACCATAAACACCTCCTGCCATTAGTATACTTGGGTCTAGGAGGGACTGACCCATAAAACAAGTCACTGCCATTAGTTACAATTTGGGTCTAGGAGGGACTGACCCACTAAACACCTCACTGCCCATTAGTACACTTTGGGGTCTAGGAGGGACTGACCCATAAACCGTCACTGCCATTAGTACACTTTGGGTCTAGGAGGGACTGACCCATAAAACCACCACTGCCATTAGTATCCTTTGGGTCTAGAGGGACTGACCCATAAACACGTCACTGCCATTAGTACACTTTGGTCTAGGAGGGACTGACCCATAAACAACTCACTGCCATTAGTACACTTTGGGTCTAGGAGGGACGGACCATAAACACGTCACTGCATTAGTACACTTTGGGTCTAGGAGGGACTGACCCATAACACCTCACTGCCATAGTACACTTGGGTCTAGGAGAGGACTGCACCATAAACACGTCCACTGCCATTAGTACACTTTGGGTCTAGGAGGACTGACCCATAAACACGTCATGCCATTAGTACACTTGGTCTAGGAGGGATGACCCATAAACACGTCACTGCCATAGTACATTTGGGTCTAGGAGGACTGATATAATGTCTAATATAACAGTTTGATAATAGAGAATTGCACTCACTTTTTCAGAGCTCTCGAGTTTGTGGAAAACAGACTGTCTGTGCTGCTGAACCTGTTGCCGTCTGCACCAAGATACAGGAATCTGGTAAGTATTTAGTATAGTATAGTATAGATTTGAGGTTGAATAAAGACATATGTCCATCCAGTCCAACCCATCTAGCAATATCCTATTTCCTGCCTAACTGTTGATCCAGAGGAAGGCAAAAAAACCCACCAAATTTATGAAGGGGAAAAAATTCCTTCCTGACTCCAAGTGGCAACCGGGAAATTTCCCTGGATCGACCTCTAGTTTATGTATTCAATCCCAGTAACTTGTAACATTCCTTGTTTGTAGAAAACATCCAGCTTTTTATTAACGACCAATGAACCGCCATAACAACGTCCACTGGAAGACAGTTCCAAGATTTACCGTTCTCACAGTGACAAACCCTTTCCCCAACTCTACTTTATGTATCAATACCAGTAATGTAACATTCCTTGTTTGTAGAAACTCATCCAGCTTTTTATTAAAACTGACAATGAACCTGCCATAAACAACGTCCACTGGAAGACAGTTCCATAGCTTTTCCGTTCTCACAGTGACAAACCCTTCCCAACTCTACTTTATGTATCAATCCCACCCAGTAACTTGTGTAACATTCCTGTTTGTAGAAAACCCATCCAGCTTTTTATTAAAACTGACCAAGAACCGCCATAACAACGTCCACTGGAAGAACAGTTCCATAGCTTACCGTTCTCACAGTGACAAACCCTTCCAACTCTACTTTATGTATCAATACCAGTAATTGTAACATCCTTGTTGTAGAAAACTCATCCAGCTTTTATTAAACTGACCAATGAACCGCCCATAACAACGTCACTGGAAGACAGTTCCATAGCTTTACCGTTCTCACAGTGACAAAACCCTTTCCCAACTCTACTTTATGTATCAATACCAGTAACTTGTAACATTCCTTGTTTGCAGAAACTCATCCAGCTTTTTATTAAACTGACCAATGAACCTGCCATAACACGTCCACTGGAAGAAAGTTCCAAGCTTTATGTTCTACAGTGACAAACCCTTTCCCAACTCTACTTTATGTATCAATACCAGTAATTTGTAACATTCCTTGTTTGCAGAAACTCATCCAGCTTTTTATAAAAAGACCAATGAACCTGCCATAACAACGTCCACTGGAAGACAGTTCCATAGCTTTACTGTTCTCACAGTGACAAACCCTTTCCCAACTCTACTTTATGTATCAATACCAGTAACTTGTACATTTCCTGTTTGCAGAAACTCATCCAGCTTTTTATTAAACTGACCAATGAACCCGCCATAACAACGTCCACTGGAAGACAGTTCCATAGCTTACGTTATCACAGTGACAAACCCTTTCCCAACTCTACTTTATGTATCAATCCAGTAATTTGTACAATTCCTTGTTTGCAGAAACATCCAGCTTTTTATTAAACTGACCAATGAACCTGCCATAACAAGTCCACTGGAAGAAAGTTCCATAGCTTTACCGTTCTCACAGTGACAAACCCTTTCCCAACTCTACTTATGTATAATACAGTAACTGTAACATTCCTTGTTTGCAGAAACTCATCCAGCTTTCTTTTAAAACTGACAATGAACCTGCCATAACAACGTCCACTGGAGTCAGTCCATAGCTTTACCGTTCTCACAGTGACAAACCCTTTCCCAACTCTACTTTATGTATCAATACCAGTAACTTGTAACATTCCTGTTTGCAGAAACTCATCCAGCTTTTTATTAAACTGACCAATGAACCTGCCCTAAACAACGTCCACTGGAAGACCGTTCCATAGCTTTACTGTTCTCACAGTGACAAACCCTTTCCCAACTCTACTTATGTATCAATCCCAGTAACTTGTAACATTCCTTGTTTGTAGAAACTGATCCAGCTTTATTTAAACTGACCAATGAACCTGCCATAACAACGTCCACTGGAAGACAGTTCCATAGCTTTACCGTTCTCACAGTGACACACCTTTCCAACTCTACTTATGTAATAATACCAGTAACTGGTAACATCCTTGTTTGCAGAAACTCATCCAGCTTTTTATTAAACTGACCATGAACCTGCCATAACAACGTCCACTGGAAGACAGTTCATAGCTTTACTGTCTCACAGGGGACAAACCCTTTCCAACTCTACTTTATGTATCAATACCAGTAATTTGTAACATTCCTTGTTTGCAGAAGAAACTCATCCAGCTTTTATTAAACTGACCAATGAACCTGCCATAACAACGTCCACTGGAAGACAGTTCCATAGCTTTACTGTTCTCACAGTGACAAACCCTTTCCCAACTTACTTATGTATCAATACCAGTAACTTGTAAACATTCCTTGTTTGCAAGATATCATCCAGCTTTTTATTAAACTGACCAATGAACCTGCCATAAACAACGTCCACTGGAAGACAGTTCCATAGCTTTACCGTTCTCGCAGTGACAAACCCTTTCCCAACTCTACTTTATGATCAATACCAGTAATTTTGTAACATTCCTTGTTTGCAGAAAACTCATCCAGTTTTATTAACTGACCAATGAAACTGCCATAAAACGTCCACTGGAAGACATTTCCATACTTATACCGTTCTCACAGTGACAAACCACTTCCCAACTCTACTTTAGTATCAATACCAGTAACTGTAACATTCCTTGTTTGTAGAAACTCATCCAGCTTTATTAAACTGACCATGAACCTGCCATAACAACATCCACTGGAAGACAGTTCCATAGCTTTAACTGTTCTCACAGTGACAAACCCTTTCCCAACTCTACTTTATGGATCAATACCAGTAATTTGTAACATTCCTTGTTTGCAGAAACTCATCCAGCTTTGTATTAAACGACCAATGAACCTGCCATAACAACGTCCACTGGAAGACAGTTCCATAGCTTTACTGTTCTCACAGTGACAAACCCTTTCCCAACTTACTTATGTATCAATACCAGTAACTTGTAACCTCCTTGTTTGCAGAGAAATCATCCAGCTTTTTATTAAACTGACCAATGAACCTGCCACAACGTCCACTGGAAGACAGTCCATAGCTTTACCGTTATCACAAGTGACAAACCCTTTCCAACTCTACTATGTATCAATACAGAGAATTTGTAACATTCCTGTTTGCAGAAACTCATCCAGCTTTTATTTAAACTGACCAAGAACCTGCCATACAAAACGTCCACTGGAAGACCGTTCCATAGTTTACTGTTCTCACAGTGACAAAACCTTTCCCAAACTATACTTTGCTCTACTTTATGTATCAATCCCAGTAACTTGTAACATTCCTTGTTTGCAGAAACTCATCCAGCTTTTTATTAAACTGACCAATGAACCTGCCATAACAACGTCCACTGGAAGACCGTTCCATAGCTTTACTGTTCTCACAGTGACAAACCCTTTCCCAACTCTACTTTATGTATCAATCCCAGTAACTTGTAACATTCCTTGTTTGCAGAAACTCATCCAGCTTTTTATTAAACGGGGGTAACTGACCCATAAACACCTCAATGCCATTGTACACTTTGGGTCTAGGAGGGACTGACCCATAATAAACTCACATCACTGCCATTAGTACAACTTTGGGTATAGGAGGGACGTGACCCAATAAACACGTCACTGCCATTAGTAACTTTGGGTCTAGGAGGGACGGACCCATGAACACTCACTGCCATTAGTACACTTTGGGTCTAGGAGGGTACGACCCATAAACACGTCACTGCCATTAGTCACTATGGGTCTAGGAGGGACTGACCCATAAACACGTCACTGCCATTAGTACCACTTGGGTTAGGAGGGACTGACCCAATAAACACGTCACTGCATTAGTACACTTGGGTCTAGGAGGGACTGACCCATAAACACGTCACTGCCATTAGTACACTTGGGCTGGGAGGGACTGACCCATAAACAGGATCACTGCCATGTAGTACACTTTGGGTCTGGGAGGGACTGACCCATAAACACGTCCACTGCCATTAGTACACTTTGGCTAGGAGGGACTGACCCCATAAACACTCACTGCCGTTAGACACTATGCTGAGGGTACTGTACCATAACAGAACGTAACTGCTTGACAACTTGGGTCTAGGAGGGAATGACCCATAAACACGTCACTGCCATTAGTACACTTTGGGTCTAGGAGGGACTGACCATAAAAAGTCACTGCCATTAGTACACTTGGGTCTAGGAGGGACTGACCCAAACACGTCACTGCCATTAGGACACTTTGGGTCTGGGAGGGACGACCCATAAAACGTCACTGCCATTAGTACACTTTGGGTCTGGGAGGGACTGACCCATAAACACGTCACTGCCATTAGTACACTTTGGGTCTAGGAGGGACTGACCCATAAACACGTCACTGCCATTAGTACACTTTGGGTCTGGGAGGACTGACCCATAAACACGTCACTGCCATTAGTACACTTTGGGTCTATGGAGGGACTGACCCATAAACACCGTCACTGCCATTAGTACACTTGGGTCTAGGAGGGACTGACCCATAAAAACGTCACTGCCATAGTACACTTGGGTCTGGAGGGGACTGACCCATAAACAGTCACTGCCATTAGTACACTTTGGGTCTGGGAGACTGACCATAAACACGTCACTGCCATTAGTACACTATGAGCTTGGGAGGGACTGACCCATAAACACGTCACTGCCATTAGTACACTTTGGGTCTAGGAGGGGACTGACCCAAAACACGTCACTGCCATTAGTACACTTTGGGTTCGGAGGGACTGACCCATAAACACGTCACTGCCATTAGTACACCTTGGGTCTGGAGGGACTGACCCATAAAACGTCACTGCCATTAGTACACTTTGGGTTGGGAGGGACTGACCTAAACACGTCACTGCCATAGTACACTTTGGGTCTGGAGGGACGACCCATAAACACGTCACTGCCATAGTACACTATGGATTGGAGGGACGACCCATAAACACGTCACTGCCATTAGTACACTTTGGGGGCTAGGAGGGACTGACCATAAACACGTCACTGCCATTAGTGACACTTGGGTCTAGGAGGGACTGACCATATAAACACGTCACTGCCATTTTAGTTAAACCCCCAAACTTTGGGTCTGGAGGGACTGACCCCAAAACACCTCACTGCCATTAGTACACTTGGGTCTGGGAGGGACTGACCATAAACAAGTCACTGCCATTAGTACACTTGGGTTTAGGAGGGACTGACCCATAAACACGTCGCTGCCATTAGTCACTTTGGGTCTAGGAGGGACTGACCCTATAAACACGTCACTGCCATTAGTACACTTGGGTCTAGGAGGGAATGACCCATACACCATCACTGCCATTAGTATACTTTGGGTACTAGGAGGGACGACCCATAAAACAAGTCACTGCCTTAGTACACTTGGGTCTCAGGAGGGACTGACCCAAAACCTCACTTGCCATTAGTACACTTTGGGTCTAGGAGGGACTGACCCAAAACACGTCACTGCCATTAGTACATTTGGGTCTAGGAGGGACTGACCCATAAACACCGCACTGCCATTAGTTATCCTTTGGGTCTAGGAGGACGACCCATAAACACGTCACTGCCATTAGTACACTTTGGGTCTAGGAGGGACTGACCCAAAACACTCACTGCCATTAGTACACTTGGGTCTAGGAGGGACGGACCCATAAACAAGTCACTGCATTAGTACATTGGGGTCTAGGAGGGACTGACCATAAACACCTCACTGCCATAGTACACTTTGGGTCTAGGAGCAGGACTGACCATAAACACGTCACTGCCATTAGTACACTTTGGGTCTAGGAGGGACTGACCCTAAAACGTCATGCCAGTTAGTACATTGGTCTAGGAGGGATGACCCATAAACACGTCACTGCCAATAGTACACTTTGGGTTAGGAGGGACTGATATAATGTCTAATATAACAGTTGATAATAGAGAATTGCACTCACTTTTTCACGAGCTCCGAGTTTGGGAAACAGACTGTCGTGCTGCTGAACCTGTTGCCGTCTGCACCAGATACAGGAATCTGGTAAGTATTTAGTAAGTATAGTATAGATTTGAGGTTGAATAAAGACATATGTCCATCCAGTCCAACCCATCTAGCAATATCATCATTCCTGCCTAACTGTGATCCAGAGGAAGGCAAAAAAACCCACCAAATTTATGAAGGGGAAAAAATTCCTTCCTGACTCCAAGTGGCAACCGGAATTTCCCTGGATCGACTCTACTTATGTATCAATCCCAGTAATTGTAACATTCCTTGTTGTAGAAACTCATCCAGCTTTTTATTAAACTGACCAATGAACCTGCCATAACAACGTCCACTGGAAGACAGTTCCATAGATTTACCGTTCACAGTGACAAACCCTTTCCCAACTCTACTTTATGTATCATACCAGTAACTTGTAACATTCCTTGTTTGTAGAAACTCATCCAGCTTTTTATTAAACTGACCAATGAACCTGCCATAAACAATACCACTGGAAGACAGTTCCATAGCTTTTCCGTTCTCACAGTGACAAACCCTTCCCAACTCTCTTTATGTATCAATCCCAGTAACTTGTTAACATTCCTGTTTGTAGAACACCATCCCTTTTTATTAAACTGACCAATGAACCTGCCATAACAACGTCCACTGGAAGACAGTTCCATAGCTTTACGTTCTCACAGTGACAAAACCTTTCCAACTCTACTTATGTATCAATCCAGTAACTTGTAACATCCTTGTGTTGTAGAAAACTCATCAGCTTTTATTAAACTGACCAATGAACCTGCCATAACACGTCCACTGAAAGACAGTTCCATAGCTTTACCGTTCTCACAGTGACAAAACCCTTTCCCAACTCTACTTTATGTATCCAATACCAGTAACTTGGAACATTCTTGTTTGCAGAAACTCATCCAGCTTTATTAAACTGACCAATGAACCTGCCATAAACAACGTCCACTGGAAGAAAGTTCCATAGCTTTACTGTTCTCACAGTGACAAACCCTTTCCCAACTCTACTTTATGTATCATACCAGTAATTTGTAACATTCCTGTTTGCAGAAACTCATCCAGCTTTTATTAAAACTGACCAATGAACCTGCCATAACAACGTCCACTGGAAGACAGTTCCATAGCTTTACTGTTCTCACAGTGACAAACCCTTTCCCAACTCTACTTTATGATCAATACCAGTAACTGGTAACATTCCTGTTTGTAGAAAATCACTCAGCTTTTTATTAAACTGACCAATGAACCGCCATAACAACGTCCACTGGAAGACAGTCCATAGCTTTACCGTTATCACAGTGACAAACCCTTTCCCCACTCTACTTTATGTATCAATACCAGTAATTTGTAACATCCTTGTTTGCAGAACATCCAGCTTTTATTAAAACTGACCAATGAACCTGCCATAACAACGTCCACTGGAAGAATGTTCAGTAGCTTTTACCGTTCTCACAGTGACAAACCCTTTCCCAACTCTACTTTATGTATCAATACGGTAACTTGTAAACATTCCTTGTTTGCAGAAATCATCAGCTTTCTTTAAAACTGACCAATGAACCTGCCATAACAACGTCCACTGGAAGTCAGTTCCATAGCTTTACCGTTCTCACAGTGACAAACCCTTTCCCAACTTACTTTTGTATCAATACCAGTAACTTGTAACATTCCTTGTTTGCAGAAACTCATCCAGCTTTTTATTAAATGACCAATGAACCTGCCCATAACAACGTCCACTGGAAGACCGTTCCATAGCTTTACTGTTCTCACAGTGACAAACCCTTTCCCAACTCTCACTTTATGTATCAATCCCAGTTAACTTGTAACATTCCTTGTTTGTAGAACTGATCCAGCTTTTTATTAAAATGACCAATGAACCTGCCATAACAACGTTCCACTGGAAGACAGTTCCATAGCTTTACCGTTCATCCAGTGACAACCCTTCCCAACTCTACTTATGTATCAATACCAGTAACTGGTAACATTCCTGTTTGCAGAAACTCATAGCTTTTTATTAAACTGACCAATGAACCTGCCATAACAACGTCCATGGAAGACCGTTCCATAGCTTTACTGTTCTACAGTGACAAACCCTTTCCCAACTCTACTTTATGTATCAATACCGTAATTTGTAACATTCCTTGTTTGCAGAAACTCATCCAGCTTTTTTAAACTGACCAATGAACCTGCCCATAACAACGTCCACTGGAAGACAGTTCCATAGCTTTACTGTTCTCACCAGTGACAACCCTTTCCCAACTCTACTTTATGTACAATACAGTAACTTGTACACCTTTTGTGCAGAACTCATCCAGCTTTTTATTAAACTGACCAATGAACCTGCATAAAAACGTCCACTGGAAGACAGTTCCATAGCTTTACCGTTCTCGCAAGTGACAAACCCTTTCCCAACTCTACTTTATGTATCAATACCAGTAATTGTAACATTCCTTGTTTGAGAAAAACTCATCCAGCTTTTTATAAACTGACAATGGAACTGCCATAAAAACGTCCACTGGAAGACAGTTCATCATAGGCTTTACCGTTCTCACAGTGACAAACCACTTTCCCAACTCTACTTATGTATCAATACCAGTAACTTGTAACATTCCTGTTTGTAGAAAACTCATCCAGCGTTTTATTAAACTGACCAAATGAACCGCCATAACAACATCCACTGGAAGACAGTTCCATGCTTTAATGTTCTCACAGTGACAAACCCTTTCCCAACTCTACTTTATGTTAAATACCAGTAATTTGTAACATTCCTTGTTTGCAGAAATCATCCAGCTTTTATTAAACTGACCAATGAACCTGCCATAACAACGTCCACTGGAAGACAGTTCCATAGCTTTACTGTCACAGTGACAAACCCTTTCCCAACTCTACTTTAGTATCAATACCAGTAACTTGTAACACCCTTGTTTGCAGAAAATCATCCAGCTTTTTATTAACTGACCAATGAACCTGCCATAACAACGTCCACTGGAGACAGTCCATAGCTTTACCGTTATCACAGTGACAAACCCTTTTCCCAACTCTACTTTATGGACAATACCAGTAATTTGTAACATTCCTTGTTTGCAGAAACTATCCAGCTTTTTTAAACTGACCAATGAACCGCCATAAACAACGTCCACTGGAAGACCGTTCCATAGCTTTACTGTTCCACGTGACAAACCCTTTCCCAACTCTACTTATGTATCAATCCAGTAACTGGTAACATTCCTTGTTTGCAGAAAATCATCCAGCTTTTTATTAAACTGACCAATGAACCTGCCATAACAACGTCACTGGAAGACCGTTCCATAGCTTTACTGTTCTCACAGTGACAAACCCTTTCCCAACTCTACTTTATGTATCAATCAGAGTAAACTTGTAACATTCCTTTTGTAGAAACCATCCCATCCAGCTTTTTATTAAACTGACCAATGAACCTGCCATAACAACATCCACTGGAAGACAGTTCCATAGCTTTACCGTTCTCACAGTGACAAACCCTTTCCCAACTTGAACCCTAAACCTTTTTTCTTCAAGTCTTAAGTGATGTCCACGTGTCTTCTGACATGTTCTATTGGTGAACAATGCCCCAGATAGTTTATTGTATGGCCCGTTAATGTATTTATACACAGTAATCATATACCCATGCAAGCGCCTTTTCACCAGCGTACATAATTTAACATTTCCAGTCTCTCTTCATATTCAAGCTCCCCCAATCCCCTTATTAATTTGGTTGCCCTTCTCTGAACCCTTTCCATTTCCAAGATGTCCTTTTTGTACACAGGATTCCAAAATTGCACTGCATATTCCAAATGAGGCCTTACCAATGCTTTGTAATTTGCCGTTACATTATTAAATCCGTGCGTTATTTTCTCATCCTGTCTTTTACGTGTAAAATAAGTGGTTGAGGGTGAATTTGCCGATACTGCATTATTCATTATGTTGTTCTCATGTCTCTCAGGGATTCTTCTCTGCAATGAAGTCAGAAAGCTGCTAGTGGAGTCTGAGCTCACAGAAATAAACAGTGACGTACTCCTGCCAGAGGATGCTTCCGTCAGAAACCTGCCCCCTTTAAGGCCGGCTCAAAGGAAGTTCAACTTCGATCAAGAGAGACCGGGACTTAGCGCCCTAGAGGAGGTGAAATGTATCCGTCTGTAGATTGTACAGATTCCTGTACCTACATGTAGATTCACTTGGCAGGGGGCAGAGTTTTGCTGTTACATTGACCTGCCCACTCTGCTAGAAGCATGTGTTCCATTGGCCTAGTTCTGGACACAAACTGGGAGGCGGAACTAAAGGATGCATATCTCATTGCATTTTAGTTCTGGATAGTTGTATTGAGTTTATTGTGAGTAAAGGGGAACTGTGGTCTCCATACAAGTGCCCTTTATTATAAAGAGCACATTCCTACCTTTTAAAATGAATCTTTGATCATGCTTCTAGCTGCCGTCTTTCCAATAGCTGAATAAAGGGCACTGCTTCCTGCTTATACAGTGAGCTGTGACATCACCAGCAAGCCCCTGGCTTGAGCATGCCCACTTTTATCCTACTGCTGGGACAGAGTATCAGCAGCTGCATCATAAGCCCCACCCACAAACTTAGTTAAGCTAGCCACATAGGAAGGAAAGCACAGGTACTGTGATATCTTTAGAAAAGCTTGCTTATAGGGGGTTGGGACTTTTTACGTAGAGTGTAGGAAGAGAAACTTTGCAAGCCTATAACTTTGGACTGACAACATCTAGAGACCTCCTCCTAGTGAGAGTGCACTTGTACGGAGACCACAGTTCCCCTTTTAAGAAGGATAATATACATGTAGGTGGGTCGATGTATGTTAACTATAAGGAGACTGTAGTTGGTTGTAGCTTGGGTTCCCCTGTTTGATGTCCATGATTTCAGAGACCGTTTTGTTGACAGGAGCGGATTGGTCCGGGATACTAACCTAATACCCTAGCTAGTCCTGTTGATACGATGCTCTCACCTGACCTTGATTTAGACTTGTTAGGTACAATAAACCTTTTCTAATTAGATTTATTCATTTCTTCCCCAGTCTGTTGCTCGCAGTTGCTACATCCGGAGCTTTGGACACTTCCTGACTCGGTTACAGGGCAACGTCCTGCAGTTTAACTCCGAGCTGGAGATTTTCACAAGCATTGCGGAATCTGACCACGACAACATCCTTCATCAGGCTCAGGCGCAGTTCCGCATGGTAAGTGAGGCGCGTCTGATTTGGTTATACCTCGTCATATCATTGTCTTATTTTTATTTACTGTATGTCCTAATTCTACCCTTAAAGGGATATTGTTGTTCTTAAAATAATTGTTTAAAGGAGATCTAAACTCAAACTTTTACACTCCAGAATCTGAACGTATCCCCTCTAAAAACACCAATAAACTGTAAAATGGCATTAAAGTAAATGTTACCATTTGAAGAACTGGATGAAATAACTGTGTGTATGTAGTGACTGGCCACACCCCTGTCCTCAGTCACATGCTCCCTTGCCTAATCTGTCCTGTTAAAGGATTGGGTAGGGGCTACTAGTGGGTGTGACCAACTGTAACAAGTTCCTGCAGTATCTTAGGACTGAGCATGTGTAAAGAACCTAATGGTCAGTGACCACACTGTGTGATACTGTAACACTAAGTTACCTTATGTTTGTAACATTTGTTCATGGATAGAGAACTGGTTATTGGATCGCAAACAGAGAGTGGTGGTCCATGGAGCTACATCCATGTGGGCTAAAGTTCTAAGTGGGGCCCTTCAGGGTTCTGTACTGGGGCCGCTTCTGTTTAATCTGTTTATAAATGACTTAGAAGGGGCATTGAGAGCAAGGTCTCTGTGTTTGCTGATAACACTAAACTATGCAGAGCTTTGGAAACTTCCAATGATGTGCAAGTGCTGCAAGCAGACCTAGATAGATTATCAAAATGGGCAGCAGAATGGCAGATGAGATTCAATGTTGATAAATGTAAGGTGATGCATTTGGGATTTAATAATCCCTGTGCCCCCTACACCATAAATAACTCTGTGTTAAGTGCATCTGTAATGGAAAAAGATTTGGGGGTTCTGGTAGATAACAGACTTAGCCATAGCAAACAATGCCAGGTAGCAATGGCTAGAGCTAGCAAGATATTGTCTTGTATAAAGAGGGGAATAGATTCAAGAGAGAAAAATATTATTATTCTCCCTCTTTACAAGGCACTGGTAAGGCCACATTTGGAATATGCGGTGCAGCCTTGAAATCCCATATACAAAAGGGACATCTTGGAAATGGAAGCAGTTCAGAGAAGGGCAACTAAATTAATAAGGGGAATGGAGGGGCTTGACTAGATAAGTTATGGCTTTTTACACTGAAGGAGGAGTGCGTGGGTATATATGGGTTGGGAAAAGGGTGTGTATATATCGACGCATTTTTCACCCTCACGTCCTCGCACTTGGAATCTTCCAGCAAAAATAACAGGTGTTTTCCTGCCAAGGTTTTTCTTATTGTCTCTTTTTCCCTTTAGGCTCAAGAAGAGGCGAGAAGGAACCGTCTAATGAGGGACATGGCACAGCTAAGGCTGAAGGTACATGGTGTGATAGGGCTGCAAGGAAATCATTGTAAAGTTATACTGGTCAGGCAATGGAAAAAGGGATAATGTATCCTCTATTGTAAATTATAAGGATAATAGAAGTCACTGAGGAGTTCTGTGTCTATATAAAGGTACAAGGACACACCCTGAGTTATACAGGGAACTCTGGGTACCACTCATGTATTATAAGGGATAATGTATCCAATACTGTAAATTATAAGGATATTAGAAATCACTGAGGAGTTCTGTGTCTATATAAAGGTACAAGGACACAGACTGAGTTATACAGGGAACTCTGGGTACCACTCATGTATAAGGGATAATGTATCCAATACTGTAAATTATAAGGTATTAGAAATCACTGAGGAGTTCTGTGTCTATATAAAGGTACAAGGACACAGACTGAGTTATACGGGACTCTGGGTACCACTCATGTATATAAAGGGATAATGTATCCCCTACTGTAAATTATAGATTTAGAAATCACTGAGGAGTTCTGTGTCTATATAAAGGTACAAGGACACAGACTGAGTTATACAGGGAACTCTGGGTACCACTCATGTATTATAAGGGATAATGTATTCCCTGGTGTAAATTATAAGGATATTTGGAGTCACTGAGGAGTTTGTGTCCTTGTTCCTTTAAGTAGGACAGGCATTTATTAAAGGAACACTACTTTATTTTTTTTACTAAAATTTACAATTTTACAGGAGGTATGTGAGTCACTCCTACCTCTCATTACTTACCGGAGCCACAGACTATGTTGAAATGCCCACTTGTGCCCGTGGCTATGTCTCACCCTTTTCAACATACCACCCGTCTCTAGCTTTGCACATGCGCAGGAAGTAGAGGAGGGTGTTCGCGGGTGAACACACACACAGCTGTCCAACTTGGCAGATATCTGCCCAACCGCTATTGAGAATAGAATATACCAGTGCACTCAGGTGTATCCACCCCTCCCATAACATTACTAACCATTTATATAAATACTAAGTTCTGTAGTCCCTAAAGGTAATTGAGTTGTCCTGCAGGCGTTATTATTACATTTACTTTAACGTTAGTGATCTATGCATTTGTATGGGACACTTTAATAGCCGATTAAGTGGGTAAAAACTGGTTGTTTGTGCCAGTAAAGTGATAGGATAAATCGGACTGTGAGGTTTCATCTTTTCCTGATTTGTTTCCTGCCAGTTGGAAGTCTCACAGCTAGAGGGCACTCTGCAACAGCCCAAATCTCAATCGGCCATGTCTCCGTACCTTGTCCCAGATGCTCAAGCTCTCTGTCAACATCTGGCTATTATCCGGCAGCTAGCAAGCAGTGGGCGCTTTATCCTTATCATACCACGAACAGGTAACCAACTGCGATTCGGCAATCCTCACATGCTATGTATTTATATTCCTAATTCAATTATTAGAGGTTTTAATAAGTCTGTAAAAATAGGTTCTTAAATAAGCCCCAACTCTTGCCCTTTAATAGTAGACTTCTAATACCACCTAATGCAGAGCGGATCTGTGGTTTTTGATTGGATAGAAGCAGATATTGTCACGTCAGTAAAAAAATAAAGGACGGTGACTGCTAAAAACATCGACTTCATTACGGCAAATAAAAACTTTTACTGGAAAGGCAGAATTGTTCTTTACTGGAGAAAGGGCCATAAATACCCAGGCATTTAAATTTAGTCTGGAGATTCGTGATTATAAAATATCTTGGTAGTTCTGTCATTTAAAATGTTTCTTCTCGGCCTTTAACCAATCGCACTTCTTGTCTCCTACAGTCATTGACGGGCTGGATTTCTTAAAAAAAGAAAATGCCGGTGCAAGGGAAGGAATCCGATATTTGGAAGCCGAGTTCAAGAAAGGAAACAGGTTGGTTCGTTCCCAATGAGAGTTCCTCTGTATTGGTGCCCGTGCTGTTGTTTTACTCCGATCGCAGCGAGCCCCGGTTTTAACGCCAATCGTGTACTTTATCTAGATATATCCGCTGCCAGAAAGAAACCGGGAAAAGTTATGAGAAAAATAAGCTGAAGCGGCAGGACTCTGATGCCTGGTAAGTGGTCTCCATATATTTGGGTGCAGTCCGTGGTCTAATCTAGATGATAGAAAATGACTTATCGTGTTGTGGGGTTACTAATTGAGTTATATTTACTTTGTGGAGTGGGGCCAGTATAATATGAAAGATAAAGGAATCTGTTGGAGAAGAGTTCTATTCATTAAAGGGCAAGTCCAGCCCCAAAATGAAAACTTACATACAGGTAAATCACCCCCCTAAACCCTAAACGGTAATAGTTTGAAATGTGAAATATATAAGTCAAACCTGAAATCCTGCACAATGTCCTGTTTCCCATTTCTGCTTCCTGGTTCTTCCAGTTAGTAACTGTCCGTTATGGATTTGACAGTTGACATCACAGCCAATGACTGAATACTGATCCCCTGTCTGCCTCTTCTGAGCATGCCCAGGCTCAGTACAGGTCTCTAAATGGCTCAGTTTCCATGAGGCATCCAGAAGCATAGCAGGCAAACAGTAATGAATTCATAGGACAAACTATGATATATCAACATATTTTAAAGAGGCCATTCTTTCTAAAAGATGTTCTTATGAGGGTGGAGTTGTCCTTTAAGGGCTCGTTCACACTTGGTCCGCTTTTTTGGTGTGTTTTTGCAACGGATGGTTTTTAAAAAAAGACACATAGAATTCAATAGCACAGTTCACACTTTTGTGTTCCGATTGTGTCCGTTGCGGTTTAATACCGCACTGCTTTCAGCATTCCTGTCCGTGCTGTCTAGTGTGAACGAGCCCTAAGTGAAGCATCTACTACATTCTCTGTTTTATCCGTTTTTGGTTGATTAAAACTACCCAGTTTAAGGAGCAATGTTCCGCACATTGTAGGACCTTTTATGTTCTGTCTGGAGCACTGTGATCTGTTTCTAGAGCTTTAGACTGGATTATTTGCTGCTTAACCAGTTTGTCCCTCCAGTTCAATCTCTTTACTGACCTGTCTCTTAGGCATCTCTATAAGATCTTGGACAGCTGTAAGCAACTTACTGTGACCCAGGGAGGCAATGACGAAGACACTGCGGGGATGGTCACAATCATCACTGGTTTTCAACTCGATGACCCAGACAGCTTCTCTCCTGCTATGCAGGTCCGTAATGTATCCGTCTGTAGGATTGCATCAAAATAATGATGGAAATCTAGGGGTTAATCACAAAGATGCCCCCAGTGTTCCCACCCGGCTACTTTTCCATGCCACCCTGGTGGAAAGAAATACTGGGGAGAACACTGCCCCTTCCTTCCTCCCAGATGGCACTTTTATCTGCAGAGGAACCAATCGCTTTGACCCTATGCGGCCTCATACTTGAAGGTCACATAATGCCGAGGTGACTTCTAATATCCTTATAATTTACCGGGAGGGGTACATTAGCCATTATAATACACAAGCTTGTAGTGGAAATATTGGATGTATATTCCAAGGCTACAGAGCCTGCTCCTGGCATGTCGCACTGTACATTTGGGCAGGATGGGGAAAGTTCAGTCCAGTCCTTCGTGTCTGTCAGAAAACTAATTTGGGGGATTAGACCAGAGGCACTTCCTGTTTAAAAAAGGGTTATGTTTTTTTCACCCTAGTTCCCCTTTAAGTTGGCCGTACACATTGCTGAATTTTTCAAGTAACTTGTGGGGGCTGAAACAGACATTAGAAGACAATCTTCTGCATCGCTGCAGGTCATTGTATATCGGCTTTATGGGCTAGGAGGGTTTAGCTAATGGCTGGCAAGTCTGGGAGAAGTTTAGCAGTGAATCTTAGTGCACCAGTAGCCCCTATTGGTATCCAGATGCATCACTTGCATTATCAGTGGGGGACGTCCCTCCTGCTGTTCTGGAAATAACCTATTGTCATTACAGACGGCTCTGCAGACTGCAACCAGCGCCAACGTCGACATCAAGAACGTTCTGGACTTCTACAAGCAGTGGAAAGAGATGGGCTGAACATCGCAGATCCCGTGTTGGAGAAAAGCCTTCTGCTCCCCCCTCTCGGCCATCGCAGCCTCTGAAATGGCGATTTATTTGGAATGAAACCAAAAAACGTACATTGGTGGCAAGAAAAGGTCTAAACCAGCAAGCCAAATCTAAAATACAAACTAATACTCTCCCCCAAACCAACGCAGCAGGGGGCTTTGATGTCGGAGGAAAGGAGGAGCCTCTCGGTGGAGCTGGAAGGATGGCCGGGGGAATTATCTTCTGCTGTAGGACCCTCGTGTCTCATATGTGACCACTGGCCTTGGACTGTGCATCTTCCAGTTCCCTGGCTTACTGCACAGGATCATGGGAGATCTTTCCTGTAAGTTCGGTGACGGGGAAAGATTCTGCCACCTCCAACCCCTCCCTAGTTTTCTCTACCCCGTACCCCCTAGTTCCCACCCTCCCTTCCCTGCTTCCTTCCCACCCTGTCTCCCATCTTGTTATCCTTACCTCCTGTTTTCTTATTTTACATTCTTGTCTGTGATTTCCTTGGATGTAAGAGTTAAAACACGAGGAGAATAAAGAAAACAGTGATATTTTATACAATAATCGTCTGTCTATTTAACTGGAAAGAATCCAAGATTAGAACCGTTCACTAGGATTGTGTGTAGGGTGGGAACATTATTATTATTATTATTATTATTATTATTATTATTATTATAACAGAGGAATTGGTCCCATACCCATCTGCAGTGTGCATTGGCTAGGACAACGTTGATCTGGCGGGATAGACCACAACAGCCACACACGTAAAATTTTCAGCCAGACTGGACATTAGTTCCACGTGCGTCAGCTGTTCATACACCCCTGTGCGCACGGGGCTAAACTAAACTAAGGCCATTGTAATAGAGCTACAAATAGATACGGATTGTGCGTCGGAGCGAAGGATTGAATCTTTTTATTCTCCTTGTACAATGAACACGGGACTGGGTGTCGGTTATGTAACAAACATAGCTCACATGTTGATATGTTTACATTGCATTGTAGGGGTGGGGCATGTAGAATTCTGGAACATGTTGATAAGACGCTGTGTGTGGTAAGACACCCCTGTGCTTTTTTTTACTGGTTGCTATATGAAGACAAACATTTCAACAATTTTAAAGTTTGGAAAATACCTTAAGTTACCTTTAAATAAAACACGAACCTCCCAGGTCACCCCACGCATTTCGCTGCTCCCGGTCACGAGACTCCCCAATACACTTTCAGTAAGTGAACAATAAGACTCTTGTATGTAAAATAGAGATTTATTAAAGCTGATTCCCATTCTAAATATTTCCAACATTAAATCCCTTTAGTAAATAGGGTCACTGTTATACCAACTACAAGATGAATGAATGGGAGAAAAATACTAATGGCTTCTCCAATTCCATACCCAATAGATGATAATACATCAGTAGAGAAATACATGGTGCGACGCAGGGAGTGCGGATTTCATTTAAAGGGAAAGCAAGGTATTTTTTTGAATTGTGGTCACAATTTTATTCTTCTGGTGAGCACAATTTCTAATGGGTCTTCCTGCTATGCTAATATTAAAGGGGAACTAAAGTCATCAAACAAGTCTATTCTCAGCAGTACTGGGCTTCACTTCTTTCTTGTGGCTGTTGGATGATTTCTGAAATTAACCTGTGGGTACTAGGGGTCAGCTCCCATAATGCATCTCTTTGGATTTGCTTGGGAGTGTATGCTGCACTTCTGAACATACTCTCTAGTCCACTGCAGTCTGCCCTGCCCTCTAGAAGGGGACAGCCAAGCCAATCATGTTACAGCAGAGACCTCTGCACAGAATAGGGATTTCACAGTACTGCAAACTTTCTACAGCACGCGTGTCCCTAACAAGTACAGATTACTTTGCCTTTCAGACAAAACATACAGTAATATTTGCAATTATTGTGTGGATCTGAACCTACAACCTCATGGATTCTGTCTTGCTATAATTACTACTATAAGTAGAGAATTGGTTCAGTAAATGAGCAGAGCAAACACATACATGGAGATTTAGTAAATGTTACAGTTAAAAATGGTGACCCCTAGTAACCAATCAGATGTTATTTAACATTTGAAAGCTAACATCTGATTGGTTGGGGCAAATTTAACGATAACTTTTATTACTTCTCCCATGAAAGGTCATTACAGTAAAATCAGCTGAATGGTATTGTTTCTAGCAGGCTGTAAACTGCAGGGCAACTGCAGATTTCAAGGGCTTCTATATTGGTGTGGAGACATCGGGGAGCGTGGAAAACTTAGTGCCCATACTCACAAGGCTGTTTGAAGACTGCATGGACGTTGACGTCCAACTTACTGGAATTGTATCTTACAATGTATGGTTGATCAGTGGAGAAAATCGTTTTATTTCTCCTTTAAACAGTTTGGAAATTTAGGGTTGGAAGTTTTACTGCAGACAGGGGACTTTCTAGTTTCACCCGCAAAGCTTACCGGGGGGAAATGGACAATGTTGAATATCTGTAAGAACTAACGACACGTGAATTGAAACTTACAGCAAAAGCCGAAACCTTGAGAGTTTTTTTGTTCATAAAGTCACAAAAGCTTCTATGGAAGTGCATATGGTGGTTGGAGCTACTTCCGAGGGAATTAAACATGTTCGGATCCGACGGAACCGCCAATTTATCAGTAAAGTGTGTAGCGCAGAAACAAATGTTCCAGATGCTGAAGAATTCTCGCAATCGGCCTCAGAACTCCCCGAAAAAAGTCCCTCGTCTAGTCGGCCCCCTTTACTGAAGTATAGGAAGTCGGCCTTCAGGTGGGCAAAGTCAGGTCACCCAGTAGTTGCTGGGCAGCTCAGGCAGTGGGAGGGTCTAGGATGAATTGAGCATGTGCAACTATATCTGGGTCTGTGACCCACTATGTAAAATCCACAAACCTGCAATGGGTTAACACTGCAACAAAGTGCAAACCTCCTTCCACCATTCATCCTGAAACTGGTCATGATGTTGAATAAACTAACCAATAGGATGAGCAGCCAATCAAACAGCAGTGTAAAGGGAAAACTATCAAAAAACAAATTGACCCGTGTATGGCAGATCTAAATCGCCAACCCTAGCAGTGATTGACAACCCTAGCATAGTGATTGACATTTCTGTGGAACTTCCCCTTGATTCCATTCTGCTCTCCAGTTTACATGGAAAGGGTTAAAACCCATTTTACAGGTTAAAGGGAAGTCACAACCAAGAGATTGAATTCCCCATGTCTGTGTAGTGGATCCAATCAGAATTGGTAACTGGCATTGGTGCCTAATACAGCGCTCATTGTTAGCGCAGAGTCCCTGTTTAACCCTTTCTTGGCTGCAGAAAGATGAACCTTATTAAAATGGGAAACCTGAAAAAAAAGTTACAGAAACAATTAAGTCATTGAGGGGATATAGGGGGAAATCTTTACCATCCATGGGATTGTGTACAAGTGGATCCTGCAGTCCAGTAACCCACACTAGACTAAAGTCCAACCTGGGGCCATTCAGATGGTTTGCGAACGACAATGCAGACAGGGAATGCTGGGAGCTGTAGTTCTTATTCTCACCAAACAGATTAGCCAAGTGGCCTCACCCAGCAATGTCTATTTATTTTACCTTTATATCAACAGATAACAATTGGGAATTTTTAAATAATTTTCAAATCATTTCAGCAGGGGAAGCAGTACAGCAGCTCCCACATATATTGAAAAGGTGCCCAAACTGCATGAAACATTGCAAACCCCCCCCCCCCCTATATTACTTTAAGGGTAAGTTAACCCATAAACTATTATTACTTTTTTATTACTACACTATTACTGTTATTATATTATTATTATTACTAATAGAATTATTACATTAGTATTATTGCATTATTAGTAATATAATGTGACTATATACTGTATATATAGTAAAAAAAGTTATTGTGGTTGCTACATTATTGCAATCATAATATTACCGTATTACATTATTTTATTATTATTACATTAATATTGTTGTTACTCTTGCGTTATCACATTATTATTAAATTATATTATTAGGAGTAGTATTATTATTATTGTGGATTTATATTGCGCCAGCATCTTCCGTAGCGCTTCACAATTACATGTATACATTAACATCAGACCCTGCCCCGAGGAGCTTACAATCTAAGCACATTTATTTGACCCGAAGAGCTTACAATCTAAGCACATTTATTTGACCCGAAGAGCTTGCAATCTAAGCACATTTATTTGACACATACAACCTATCAGTATGTCTTTATGATTGTGGGGGAAACCGGAGTGCCCGGAAGGAAACCCACGCAAGCACGGGGAGAACATACAGACTCCTTGCAGATGTTGTCCAGTTGCTGCAGGTATCAGTGCTCAAGCTGCAAAGCATCAGTTCTAACCACTTAGCCACTGTGGTTCCACATAGTATTGTAGTATTAGCATTATACTAATGCTAATGCTAATAGCATTGGGTCAGCGGTTAGCACTGATACCTTGCAGCGCTGAGATCCTGATTTCAATTCCACCCTTGGACACATCTGTAAGGAGTTTGTATGTTCTCCCCGTGCTTGCGTGTGTTTCCTCCGGGCACTCCGGTTTCCCCCACAATCATAAAGACATACTGATAGGTTGTATGTGTCAAATAAATGTGCTTAGATTGTAAGCTCTTCGGGTCAAATAAATGTGCTTAGATTGTAAGCTCTTCGGGTCAAATAAATGTGCTTAGATTGTAAACTCTTTGGGTCAAATAAATGTGCTTAGATTGTAAGCTCTTCGGGTCAAATAAATGTGCTTAGATTGTAAGCTCTTTTACATTATTATTATTCCTACATTATTATTACATTATTATTATTATTTCTTTGTTCTAGTTGATGGTGCAGCTCTGCACATTATTGGGTTTCAGTTACCCAGAGGGTTTGCTCAGCTGGAACACTATGCACTAGGACACACAATAGTAGGTGTGTCAACACTAGAGGGACAATGTTGGGGAGTTTTGGGCTGGGGCCCCTTTTGGGGATTGTACAAAGGATTCTCTTGTAGAGTTGGATCTCCTGACTGGGGAAAAGCGACCAATGGGAGCCCAGGAGAGGAGGGAAGAGGGGGGTCTGGCATTGGTCCAGGAGCCCAGCTAAGGAATTTTAAAGGGAAGTCAGTGCTGTAGGACAGACAGTTCCCATCCTGCAACTTCAACATCACCCACAACAACACTGAGGGACCAGGGGAACCCATGAGAGCAGAAAGGCGCTGGGCCAGGTCAGTAGCAGCCCTGGGGGGCTCAGAGACAGCGAAC